>VKOC01001056.1:0-22501 GCA_009364415.1 Spea multiplicata | reverse complement strand
CCCGTGACTCGGAGGATTTGGGTGTGGAACCAAAGAACCGGAGACGGGCTGCTTCTCCAGTTCTCGGTCGAAAACCAGGTATCACCTGTCAGCTCCAGCAATTCCATAAAATAACCTTTGTGAAGGAGTCTTATGAGACCCCCTTTTGTGCACGTGCAGAATGCATTCCCAGTTACTTCAGTTGGCATAATTCCCTGCAGCCAATAAGAGGTGTGAAATATATGATTATGAAGGAAGGGTTCCACTGCACCATTGGTGCTTTATTTTTTGTTATATGTATGATGAATGCATATTAGGCAACTTACAAAGCACTTGAATATGTATTAGTGTCCAGTATGATGCCTGGGACATTGCAGTACCCACTTAAATCCCACACATTACCAGCAATCAAAACTGCACATTTTTAGCTTAAGATTAAGCATTTGTGCTGTATTTAACATAAAGCACACAAAAACCTGCCTCATGTCAGTAAAAGAGTTACTGAGCTATTATGAGGTGGCTGTATTCTATTTTATACATAAAAACGCATACCTAAAAGCACAAGGTATTAAGTCATCAAATAAATGCACTAAAAAGGAGTAATGTGTTGGAAGGCACAAATGAAATTGATTAGCTTGTCAACAAATATTAGATCTTAGATGATAGACAAAATATATACCTTATCTTTCAGTAAGCAACAAAATGGCATGACTACAACTTCTTAATTTGTCTATGCATTGGGAATATTAAAGCTAACCTGCAATCTTCCCAGTTATTCAATTTTAATGTTAACAATACATTTACAAAAAAAAGAAGGGCTGATCTCTAGAACATATACATAAGCAAACCACAAAAACACAAGTGTATTGCTTTCCAAGAAATTATTCAAAAACACATTTCATCAATAAGCAAGAAAGCCATGATTTCCTTTGAAAGGAAACCACACTTGTCTTCCTATATAAAACCATACATTGGTTTAAAGGAGTTTAAGAGTTGATCTCCTACATTTAGATCTATCTCAGAGTTATCTGACACTAACCAAGCAAGCTCGGAAATAGATTCCCATCCACAATCTCTTTCATCATTCACTCCAAGAAATGCGTTGTGACTTTTTTTTTTTAGATCAAAGTATGGGTGGAAACACAATCGAATGTCATGGTCTTTGCAAACGCACAAAATGGTCATACAACAAAAGAGCCATACATTTATTGACAATAATTAGGTTTTGAACCTATTAACCACATTTCTTAGTTATCCAAGGAATTATCATTTGAACCTAGACCCTCTTTCAATCCTTTACTACAAACACTAGTGGAACTTTTAGTTGATCAAGAAGAGAATACAAATCAGTAAAGTTGAAACAGCTAGTCAATTTACCCCTCCATTGGCTATTTGCCCAGTATAGAAACCTTTGTGAGGCTGGGCAAAAAAAAAGAATGACTGCACTTTCCTCTGTATATAGACTTTCGATGGCAGATGGCAAGCTTTGAGAAGCATTAGCCTATGTTAAAATCAGAGACACTGGTGCTGGCCAATACAATTTCTGATACGGCCGATGTCACCTACAGACGTTCTAAGATTTACAATACACATTCTTTCTTTTTTTTTTTTTTTTTTTTTTACTTTTTTATTTTATTTTATCGTTGCAAAACAGAAATACAACATAAATATAATCAAAGGAAAATTACCGAGCACCCACCCACCCCTCAAGGGCAAGGTCTGAGTAGAAAAGAAGAAAAGAAAAAAAAAAAAAAAAAAAAGGAAAGGAAAACTTAAAAAAAGTAAAAAATAAAAAATGTTTAATAATGAATTAAATTTTTACCACAGAAGCAGCCCAAGTGAGATGGAACTCTTTCTTTTTCTTTTTTGACTCCAAACTTCTATAATGTTCGAATTTTATTATTCGGTCGACCAACTTTAGCCACTGAGCAAGACCGGGAGCTTTTGTAGCAAACCAATACCTAAGGATCAATAGTCTCCCCAGAAAAAAGATCTTTCTAAAAAGTTTGTTTAATCTACCGAACTGTTCCACATCTCCTAGAATCAGGACCTTTGGGTCCATTGACCCATTACATCTAAATTTAGTTTTAACAAAAGTTAATACATCCTCCCAAAAATTGTTAATCGGAGGGCATTGCCACCAAAGATGTATTAGGCCCGCATCTGAGTGGCCACATCTGGGACAGTCCGCATTTACTCTACATTTAATTTTCCATAACTGAAATGGGGAGTAGTGTAACCGGTAAATAATCTTAAGTTGTATAAATTGATATTGTTTATTTATAGTGCAACACCCTGTGTTATTTAATATACGGTTCCAAGAGGCCTCATCAATAGTACCAATCTCATCTTCCCATTTCCTCTTGATGTTGCCACGGAACCCAATATCCATTTCTCCAAGGAGAATTTTATATATAGAACTAAGTGTCTTTTTTCTTTTAACACTTTTTTGTAAAAATTCAAACAAATCGTGAGACTTTACACCAAAAATCTTCTTGTTAACCGTGGAGTTATATGCATGTGCTAATTGATTGTACCAAAATTGGTGTCTTTTATCCAATTCAAATTCAAATTTAAGAGTGTTGAAATCCTTGATCTGTCCCATGACAAACAGCTGCTTAACAAAACAAATCCCTTTTTTTTCCCAAAAATCACTTCCTAAACCCTTATGAAATTCGTGAAATTTTGAGTTGTGCCATATTCGTGTGTAGGGTAAACTCCCCTCAATTTTACAAATATATTTAATTTCATACCATATCTTCCTGTATAATTTCACCAAAAGTAAATCTTCCAAATCCCCTTCCAAGTGCAAATCTGTCTCCAACATTTCAGCAGGGTTAGAAATCCCAGTAGAGTTTAAAAGAAATTGTATTAAGGGGCCAGGTCCATTAGCTCTCAAGTTCTGGGCTTTTGAGGCCAAAAAATAAAATTTAAAATGGGGTAATGCCCAACCACCCTCACCCTCCGGGGCCGTAAGCTTAGCATATTTCATGCGAACTCTACCTCTACCCCAGAGAAGTTTACTCAATGAGGCTTCTAAGCCTCTAAACCATTTGTCTGGGATCCATACTGGTGAGGCAGAAAGAACAAACAGAACCTGAGGGAGAACAATCATTTTGATAAGACCCACCCTATCTGCTAATGAGAGTGGAAGTTTAGCCCAGATCGCTACTTTTTTTTTAATCTTAGTAATTAAGGGGGTAAGATTCTGTTTCATAAACAAGTCAGTTTTACTCGAAATTTTTATCCCTAAATAATCCATAGGGTCTCCTTGTCTCAAGATCTTAACACCATCAACCTTTGGGGTTTTTGCTGAATTCAATGGGAGAAGTATTGATTTATCCCAATTAATTTTGAGACCTGAGAGTCTACCAAAGTTCTCTACTGTATTTATCACTATTGGAAGCATCTTTTCAGTATCTTCTAGAAATAATAATAAATCATCTGCGTATAATAGAACTTTATCTTCACAGCCATTAAGCCCAAATCCACTTATATGCTGATTCCTTCGAATACTTTGGGCTAACGGTTCAATATATAATATAAATAAAAGAGGTGAAAGTGGGCAACCCTGCCGAGTTCCTCGGCTTAGCTGGAAAGCGTCTGATAGGGTGCCGTTTAAGTTAATCCTTGCTACTGGGGAGCTATACATAAGTTTAACCCAACTCAAAAAACCCTCCCCAAAACCAAAGGCTTCTAACGTGTGCCACAAAAATCCCCATTCGACCCTGTCAAACGCCTTCATAGCGTCCAAAGACAGGATGGATTGGGAGGAGTTCCTCCCCAACTGAATATTAGCAAATACTCTTTCAAGGTTGGAGTGTAAAAGTCTGCCTGGGACAAAGCCTGACTGATCTTCACCGATCAAATCAGCAACACAGCTTACCAGTCTATTAGCCAGCACTTTAGCAAGAATTTTCACATCTGCATTAAGCAAGGATATTGGTCGGTATGATTCTATTTTAGCTGGATTTTTGTCCTTTTTAAGAATAAGAATAATTATTGCTTCAAGCATAGAGCTTGGAAGTTGTTTTCTTTTCAGACTTTCAGAGAGTACGGAAGATAACATAGGGAGGAGCGCGTCAGAGTATTCCTGGTAAACCGCAAACGGGAGTCCATCACCTCCTGGGGCAGATGAAGACGCACAGGAGAGGAGAGCTGTTTTCAGTTCCTCCACTGAAATATCCTTTCCTAGTGCCAATTTCTGTTCATCGGAAATCTTAGGCAATGAACAGTTCAATAAATATTCCACTATGTCCTCTTGATTTACTGCTGGGCCTGCTTGGTATAAATTAAAAAAAAACTTAACAACTGCAGCCCAAACTTTATTAGGATCGTTAACTACACTCCCGTCTTCGTCTTCAATTGCCAAGATTTGATTTTTATCTTTCTGGGCCTTAACTAAATTCGCCAGTAATTTCCCCGGTCGGCCACCTTCTACAAAGTTCTTTTGACCACTAAAAAAAATCTTGTGCTGGGCTTTTTCTGTTATTAACGCTGCTAAATTATCTTGTGCTTCCTTCATGAGCTTATAATTATCCTCTGAGGGAACTTTTGCAAAATTAGCTTCAATACACATTCTAGCTCTAGAATATCAATATCAGGTATTTAAGTATATTACCCTTACCAAGGTATTTAAATCTCAGGTTTCTGAAATTAAATCATTCATTAATTGCAGCACCACAACATGTTAGCATGTTCCTGAGGTCTACAGTACATAGGGAATTCTTTTAGACCTTTCAACAATGAACTATGGAGCACACTTTCATCTGTTCAGGGACTACCGTATTTGATACAACAATCTCACAACATCTTACCATGAAGGAAATTCAAAATATTTAACATTTTTAAGAATCAAAAAGGTCATAACAACAAGGTGACCACATTTCCTAACTGCAATTAAGAGACACTAACTTTCTCACCTACTTTCATGACTACATTGCATCAAAGATATGCTTGAGACTAAATAAATTTTTATTTTTTCATTATTATATGTAATGACAGATGTTGTTACAAAAAAAACAGGTAATTTGGCAAGTATACTAAAAGTAAAATTTTATTCCGAACACAGGCTACTCAGTATTTGTTTATTGTTATAATTTTAGTGGTTTATTGGGACATTTACTCAAATAATATTTTGGCCTCACAGAGGTTGACTCAGTGTTGGTGGGTCAGTGCAGCTCTGAAGCAGCCAGCTGCTAACATGTAAAATCAACTAGAGGCTTAGCTACCAACCTGCCAACCAGAGGCTGAGCTCCTACCCACCAACTAAAGCCTGAGCCGGTACCTGCCAACCAACCAGAGGCTGCCAACCAGCCAACTAGAGGCTGAGCTGTCATCCACAGGTTAAGCTGAGAAGTGCCAACCACTCAGCCATAGGCAGTACTACTAAACCAGGATGTGCGAGTGACACTTCCTGCACTGTGTCACTCATTCACTCACTCGCCATTACACCCACTGACACAACATCCAGTGATGTCATGAAGACATCCCCTCCCTGCTAAAGTAAAAGCTTCATTCATGTGCACTGCAGCAGTGCCTAGCCTATGGATGATGTTGTGACATCCTCCATCATCATCATTTTTGTTTGCATCCCGTTGTTTAATCATTTTCACTTGCTCTTACCCACAGTTTATCACACATCACACTCTCACTGGTGGACATTGCATCTTTTGATTTCCACTCATGCATAAATCTCACATACAATGTATTACTTTTGATCACTTGAAACATTTAGAAAGGCTATTACTGAAAGATATTGTCTTGCTTTTAGATGTATTTGGTTTAACGTTGAAAAAATATTTAAAAATCACAGAAGCAGCAATAAGAACATATCGTTTTCCAAATCATTATTAAAATATGTATTGATATTTGTATTTTCTATATTTGTGATGAATATGAAATGAATACAGTATCAAAAACATTAAGTGGCAAAATAACTAATGGCTATGTATATAAAACCTGTAACTAATATGCATATTCCTGATTTTTCATTATTCAGGACATCACAAATTAAGTAAATAAGGATTTAAAATACTCACCAAGTGATAAAATCGGTCATCCTTTAGCATAGATAGATATAAATAGGTTCCCACGCTCACCATGTCTTAAAACATATGTTCTAATAGATCCCACTAATAAACAAGTAATTTCCACTACTTCATCCAAATGCATTCATTAATTCTACCCTAAACTAAGTGGTTACCATACATAAAACATTAACAAATATTCCAGGCTCTACTGTAAAGTCTTATTTGGAGAGATATGTAATAGTAAGGAAATAAAAGGGCTTTTTAAATTATAAAAGGATTTATTATTTGAAGATCCAACACCTGTGATATAATACCACATGATATAATACCACATGTTTTATATAATCCGAAACTACGCAAAAATCCATCCAAACCATCTGGTAGACCAATAGTCTTAAGTTCCATTTTATCACCATTATCAAAATACCTAAATATTTTACTTCAGTCCTATATAAAAGAATCAGAGAAATAGACATTGTGAAAACCCAACACCTAGTGAAATACGCCAGCTGCTATCAGGACTAGTGTGCAACAATCAACACACTTGAAAAATACAAATAAATACAAAATACAAAATTGTCCATGTGAGCTTAGTATAAAAAAAGTGTTAAAAGGAAATAGCAAGTTTACAATAACCTAATTTCTTGTTCTCAAATATGTATCACTCTGAGGAAGCCGCATCGGGCGACACACTATAGGGGACTGACTGACATATATACTAACTGCCTGTAAGAGGACTGTGCCAAGCATCTGCAATATGGCTTTTTTGTATTTTTTTTTTATTGTGAGTGAAATTCCAAGTATATCTTAATGTACATTATGATTATTTCCTTACACTGTGAGAAAAATTAGTTGACCATATTCCTCCAAACAGATGTGATTACAAGGAGCCATTTTTGACCCTCTGTGAGTGCAACCACAAAACATAGCCTTGAGCACACCCTTAAACACAGTATGCATACACTATGACTTTCCTTTTTTCTTCTTTACATATTAGAGAGCTACCGATTCGAAAAATACGTTTATTATTAACTTGCTATTTCCCTGTAACACTTTACAAATACACACGAAGACAATTGTATTTCGTAATCCTATGTAAAATAATGTCCTTCATACCTCAAGGATTCTCTTAACATCCTAGTGGTTTTAGAATGTGTCCAGTGGCAACAAGACTATTTTAGTCACAAGTGACGTCATTATATATAAATTTAGAACATGAATAAGGTATACAAGCAATTCAATCTTCTTTAATAAAACAAGCAAGAATGTCTGAAGACCTGATACAGTATGCTTTGGCAGGTTTAAGATTTGTGTCAGAAAACAACTATTTCTGGTTTCAAGACAGCTTCTATGTGCAATCAAGTGGTACAGCAATGGGCACTAAAGTAGCAACAAATATTTTATGTCAAATTGGGAACAGAAGTATGCACATATGATAAAATAGAATGAAAGGATCATATAGTGGCATACCGACGCCATATAGACGATTTATTCTTTGTATGGAATTGTTGGAAAAGTTTCTAAAAGGTTTATATGAATGAATCAATCATTTATAAAAACTAAAACTTAACAGATTTTAATATTGGTGTTAAATCAAATAGCTATCATTCTACTCCATGGCTTAAAAAGAAGAGCCATCCATTGATGAAGCTGGTGTAGAGAAACGCGTTAACGTGAGAATGAGAGAATATGGGTGGGAGGAGCCAAAATAAGGAAACAAAGTATCCCACACACTCTGTTGAAGACATGCTACTTGAAGGATCTTGAACCTGATGAGACTGCCCCTAGTCCGCTAAATTTACCAGGGTTGTAACTGCTTTTAATGTATTTTTTTTAGTAAAAACGAACATGTTATTTAATATTGGGTATCCTTTCTCATTTTTTCGCTTCTAACGTTCCTGACATTGTTTCACCCAAGGCGCAGGAGATAGCTCTGCCAAAATCCGGATTTGTAATCATGCCCCTTTCATTTCCTGATATTTATAAGCCTTGGTGTAATAGGCTCTACATTTGTGCACCTACACTTTTTTGCATTAATTGTTGTAGGTGTGTTTGAAGGGTTCTGGCACCTGAGGGGTTATTTGCTGCATGACAAATGTTTAATAATTATAAAAAGTGCCTACACATTCACACTCGATTGAATACATTATTCAGGACATTGCTTACACATACCCTACCAACATATGTGGCATCTAAAAATTGGCACAATCCTGCTTGAAAGGTTCTAATTCCGTAAGTATTAAAAAGTAACGCGCACACAACACTGAATACACATTTAGTGTGCCCTTCCAATAGTACAGACCTTTTCTCAGTATGTTACTTTACAAAAAATGCTGATCTTTTGTCCTCAACAGTCATAAATATGAAAGATAAGCACTTTTATTTCTCAGTGTAATATATATATATATATGTATATATATAATTCTAAGGTTCTAGCCCACAAGGCCTGTATATGCTTACAAATAAATGTTTTCTAACCTATATATCACATTTAAGGAAGCATTTTGACATTTAAGATTTTCTTTACACTTAATTGATGGAGTATTTATTTTTGAATGACCAAGTGTGACACACTTTTTCAAGAAAAAAAAATGCATTCTCGTGACCTACATAAAACTGACCACAAGAAAAGAAGCAATGTTAACCTGTGGTTAAAGTGGCATTTGCATTACAATTAGTGCGGGACTGTAAATGAACATGGAGAAACATAGTAATAGTCTATTGAAATAAAATATTATTCTGCCACAGTAATTAAATACAGAGGTCGCCTAAACCCGTGAAAGAGTGATGTTTTGCTCGCTTGCACACCTTACATTCGCGCATTATGTTGCTTACCCGCGGCAAAGGGGTGCCCCTTTGGAACAGGCAAGCAGAAGCAGGCGCCCATGTAAAGTAAACAAAAACAGCTTGTTAGATGGGCATCTGTGAAGCAAACACCGATTGTCCTAATTGATTATTACAAATAGCACAGCAAAAATAAAATCTAATTAACTGACAAACACATATATGTTTTGAGTAAGCCAGGGAACAACTAAAGCATATCATTACTAGATATGTGCACATAGAGCAAAATCGACTAAGACAAAATTGTTGTTTAGTTTTTGCTGCGTTCCTGGCAATTCGGCTTGGATGAAATTCTGAGGTCCCTGACACCTTCTATTATAGAAATGGAACAAAGGTTCTCCCAGAGTTAGAATGGTTAAAGAGGCGCGGCAGCAGCAGCAGTAGTAGTAGTAGTAGAGCACTAGGCCTTGGCTGGCAGACACTTGCAGATGAAAGGCACATGCATCCCTGTGGAGCTGGACTGGATTTCACCAATATTATACAGTATATTATACATATTATATTGTCACCAATACTTATTGTCAACAATATGTATTAATCAATGAAGAAGAATAGATGATATGATAGAAATATAATAATAAAAAACACAAATTACAGGTTTGGCGAGTTGCATTAATGGCCAATCGCATCAATCGCAGCCATATCAATCCTTTTTTTGGTTACGTCTATCAGTCATTAATATGCACCCTCCTACACACAGTCCCTCCTACTTTACCTCATCAATGAGCCCAAAGCGACTTGTAATGGTGGCTGCTACACGTGGAAATGAATGGACTAACCATGAAGATTTTTTTGCAGTTTGTTTTTATTAGTTCCATAAGAGATCGCTCTAATCATTACACAATAAGCAGCTCAATTTATAGATATGCCAATAACAGTAAAAGTGTTTCCTGTGTCAATGTAGTCTAAATACGACTGGTAAAAGGGACTGTACCTACTATCTCAGAACTGTGGAAATTCCACAGACTAATAAACACACAGTGACATCTTAGTTTTTTTTTCCCCACAAACAAGTTCCGTCATTTCTCATATTATAGATCTGTGTCTGGAAATGTAGGTGCCATCCATATTTACTATATTCTAAACCAGTTAACATCATGACCTTTCGGGAAAAATGTTAGTCATCTTATTTTTGTTTGTTATCAATTTTTATTTTTCTTGAAATGACAGTAACAAAAAGCAGCAAGACAGAGAGTAGGCGTTTCTGTGATGTCATTAAAAACGTAGAATTTAGAAAGATTTAGAAAGTTGTTTACGTTACTAGGATGACATGATGTTCTTGTTTGAAGCACAGTCCCCCATTCTGACCATGTTTTCTGCTCTCTGAAACCATATTTTGGCACATCTTTTAATGACAGGTTAGTATGCTAATTAACTAATAACTAACACACATATTTATCCAGAACGCCCTGACATTCATTGACGCTAATTGTACCATGGCCTATAGTATATCTTCTATTTCTCAATTTTGGTCTATTTTATATTAATATCAAATTGAATATAAAACATTTTATCATACTAATATTTTCCATATTGGAGTATTTTGGGTTGCTGTATAATTTAATGCTAGTTCAAAACTTTTCACCTTAAATAAATTTTTAATGTAGTTTTCATCTGTAACATTCAGGGCTTTACCTCTATCACCCTGTCAAAAGAAGCGTAGTGAATTCTGCTCTTCGCAATTTCGTCATTTACAGATGATCCAAATAGGAATTATAGAGGATGGATCATTTTTTCCTGGGTCTTTTTTTGGGACTACACCGAGTGGTGAGACCCTCAAATTGTGAAAAGCCAGAGATTCAAAGGGGTCAGCCATGTGGCCATAATCAACCTGCTGTCTCTTTATCCACTGGAACCAGAGAGAGCATCCGCCATTTTTTCTTTATGTCAGCACTGATTTGCATGCCTAAAGGTGCTACCTCATGCATATTCACTACCTGTACTGACTGGACTGCCTTCAGACAGCCTGCCTCCCACATTCCCTTATCCTGTTAGTTGTATGATTTCTGTTGCGGGTGTGTTTTTTCACCCTATATTCTCTTTTTTAGTCACAGCAGGTGAGGAGATGAAGTTATGAAGTTATGAGGAGGCTGAACAAAAGCTCTTGGTTATGTTCGGTGTATCTGCCTGTCGGGTCCCCTGGCAGCTGGCAGTTTTTGGTCCATGGTTGTATTGGCTGGTGGCGTATAATAAAGCTATGGCCGACGCCTTCCTACAAATATCTGTTGTGCTGTTATTGAGTGAGGATTGTCGTATTGGGTTTTGGGGTAGTGGGATGCTTATGGCTAATGGGCCTAAGCGATCAATGTTGATCAAGAAAAAAACAGGAAAAATAAGAATAGTGTCATCTATATTTTATGCCTTTGAATTGCCCACCTGAAGTCACACTGTCAAAGAACTTCCGCATTCCATTAATTCAGGAGAAGATACAAAGACTGACACAGACAGCAGCTTGTTGATCTCTTGTGTTTCCGTTAAGTAGTTGTAAGGCAGTAATTTCATATTTAGGTTGAAGGGTTTTATTTAACTAGGGGGAGGGGTATAATTGTGTTCACCTTATGTGTCATCTAATGTCTATTTCTATCTGTATACAAGAAATTGGATTAACACTCCTTACAGTATTGTTCTGCAAAATGTAGTTTCTTTGTTTGTATTATACAGGTAATACTGTTAATAAGTAATGATGGTATAATACAGCCTCCTACAACGTAGAGGGACACCCAAATCCCACATGTCTCAATTTTAATAGGACAATCCCATGCCCAAGCTGATGGTGATTCAGGAATTATCCATGCACTGATTTGAACAGGATATTAGTGAATGCTCTAAATTGGCACCTTGTATTTTAATGGTAAATAACTTCTAAATAATTTATGAATTTGCATATAAAAGAGCGCGCAAGTAGAAAAACATGGAGTAGGTGGCTGCTCACCAATGTGTTTTCACTTATTGTATTGGAAGTACTAGTATTTGCCACTATGTGTTCATCACATAATATACCGTATATGGAAAGTTGCTTAACTTGTGTTCAGGCACATTTCACAGTTTAGACATTTGTCATCTCCTGCCACTAGAAAATGCATTATTATGTATCATAATTAGAAACAGAATAGAATTGTACCAAATATGGTTTAAAACACACCACATAATGACAAAATAAACTTAATGATTCAGGAAGTAATAAAATAAAGGATATGTAAATCAAGCAGTCCAAATTATATAATGCTATACAAACTGACTCCAGGAAGAGCCCCTTTATAAACAGTAATCAACAGGAGTATATCCCTGCTTCAAAACATTGTTATGTTTTTATACTGCTGTTAAGCTGTCTTTTTAGAAAGCTTAATTTAGAACTACATTTTCAGCAAAACTTTATGAAGTAATCGCATTTTGTATTCGTGAAAAATAATACAATACATAGTGATATAAAAAGGTTGAAATTAATACTGCCACGTTAATGAATACACCCCAATGCGTGAGTATTAGACATGAGATTTTAGAGTAAATCGTGAATAATCGGGCAATATCAGTTGCTTTTGAAGGATTATGGAAAAGATTTCTCACACATGAGAAAGCTCAGCTCAAAACTGTTTAAGCAAGTTATAATTTCTGCCACTTTAATTAAACTTTTTTATATATAAGATATGGTTGTCTACATAAACTCAAAAATAACAAAATTACGTTAAATTTGAAAGTTTTTTCATCAAAATGATGCTGAACGTACTATTGTTTTCTATGCATTTATTCTAGACTTTTCTATTCTATTACTTATGTTTGTTAGATATTACTAAGCTATTTTGCATAATTATATTTCATATGGGAGTAAGGGGAAAGGACTTGAAATGCGTTGGCAGAACACCCACACTTTGTTATTTTCTTAAAATACATCTCAATGGGCAAACAAACAATTAAAATTGCTTCAATATGTGTCAGGCTCGCAGGCCTTCTCCGCAAATGCTCCGGAGTAACCTACCTTTCGCTTTTGCCTTTGGCCCCTAGCTTCTCAAACTCCCACGAATACCGGTTGGCCTCCTAGCTCTCCACACTGATCTACGCTCCCAGCACGTCCCAACAATATGCAGGATATAGACATATTTTATCCTGGGAAACCTGGTTTAACTTCACTTCTTTTCTTCTCTGGAGTATTTTGTTTCCTGCCATTTTAGCATTGGTCATACAGCTAATGACAAGCTCAGGTATTTCCTATTTACATTATCGTATCTTACCAAAAGTAGTTGCTTTATTCTCTTAAGATTGTGCCTTAACAGTAAATTTTTCTCCTGGGAAACATGGTTTAATTGGTCTTCAATCTGAATCATAAGGTTCTGGAGGAGAATAGCAGCCAATGAATCACTGTTAGACGCAGCATCCCTATAGAAAATTTCAACAAGAAAGAAAAGCACCATATTATAAATCATATTTATATGTCATGCTAAAATTATAGATCACTATATCGTCACTCTTTTCCCAATTCTGAGTACATACATTGTTGCTATTATAAAAATTACAGACAGCATTGGCAAAAAATAATGCTTATTAAAGTATTTAAAATGAATAAAATCAATGCAGAGCGGCAGCTCCCCTACTCCATGGTCTGAAAAGTCTCTTCACTGATTGGTTGCTCGAAGCAGCCATTCAGTGGCAGAAACACATTACAATTAAAATCAATGAGAAAACATTCTACATGCCACGTAAATGACAGTAAGTATCACATGGCAGTAAATGTGTTTGGCCGGAAAATAGCTGGTGGTTGTGGAAAGGGGCAAATTTATATGGAGATTCTGCAGAATTCCTTCATATATTTGTCATAGGGACACTGGATGAATTTGTATGTACCTCTTAGCTATCACATTCATTAAAGTGCATATAATATCTGGAGCACCCACGCTCCTTCTCATCAAAAACATAACATCATGTTTTGAAGCAGGGATATACTCCTGTTGATTACTGTTTATAAAGGGGCTCATGTGGTATATTCAGCTTAGAAAAAGCTATATTAATATTTTGGCCAATTTAGACTGACTAAAGTATTCAACAACATCGATACTCCAACATATAGAACATGCAATAACAGTAATTATCACGCATTAATTAACCACAGTGAATCAAACAATATGTATTATCTCAACAGATGTAATGAAGTATATAGCAACTAGACATGTCTAAATGAGCCAAAAAATGATTTTGACAAATTCTCCGGCTCGTTTTTGGCCCATTCTTTTTCGTGCAACAAAAGTCTTTCCCTGGCCATTCGGTTTGGCTGAAATTTCGGGGGCATTTTTAATTTGGGAGCAAAGTTCGTTGCCCAGTGTCCACATTCACTCTTTCATACTGTCACTCACTCTCTCACTCTCATTCTTGTTGACTCCTTCTCTCACACTCTCTAAATGTTCACCTGCCTTCTCTGCTGACCACTTCCGCTTCTTCTTAAATCATGACATGTGTTGATGTGTTCATCTAATGTTTAGACCTGCAGATAATTGTTATGTCCTGATATGTAAAACCATAGAATTTAAAAATGGCATACTTTCTTTTTTACACAACAGTATAAGTTAATATTTTTCTTTAGAATCTTAGAGGCAGTATCTCAATTAAAATGTTTATTTAATCCTGATGGCTATCTTGACCCATCGTTAATCTCTCTCTAGTGGGAAATCTAACCCTGCACAATAACTCGAAATAGATTTTGTGATAACTTGTGTTATTTTTAGTTTGTTTTAATAAAACCTCATTTTATTCACTGTTATTTAACTGGGCACAAGTGAATAAAATGGTTGTATTGTATTTTTAAGCAACAAAGATTTACCTTCAAACTGCAAGTGGAACCAACCAGACCGGAAGCATGATGCAGATATAGATTAGGTACAACTTAATTTAGATAAAAATACTTGCCAATCCTGACTCTCTATCCATCCTGCCAGCTGATGTCGTACTTCCATAGGAAATGTGTCATCGTAAAACTGGTCAACTTGCTCCAGGAATCTCTGTTCGAGTTGTTGGACCTGACTCCACTGAGCCATACTGAAATAAAATTAGTAGGAATAGAGGAGTTAACTTTTTTATTATGAAGGCAAAATAAAGAACATAATCAGGTTTACGACAAGGAGCCCATAAATTAGTCATATTAATCAGCTATAGATTAGATTAGCTAAGTGTTTCAGTGTCCGTCTCTGTCTTTTTAGAGCAATGTTACTGGAAAACAGAATAATAACTTGAACTGGGATGCCTTTAATGCAGGGCAAGTCCAGTCATTCCTGGAGGCCCATAGCCGCTGACGCTTGTGCCCGCAGCAACCGCAGTTGCAGGGGTCACTCTAGGGAGCCTGGGCAGACCCTGTGATCAGTATAAATGCATGGAACACATGGAATATTCATACTGATGTTTCCACATTAGGATGTGTATGCACAATCCCATACGTCTCTAGCATCGTGTGTGGAATAGCTGTCTCAATAGGTACTAGTGCCACTGTTGCAGCAACATGCCAATTAATTGGTAGCTACACATAAAAAACACAACCAATACTCTGTTGCAACACTTAGTTCAGTTGTTTAGTTAAAAAGAACCCAATGTCTTCTCACGAACCTGAACACACACTTTAAACACACTTCCGATGAGATACATGGCATTACCAAGCACCTTTTGTAGATGTAATTTTTTGTTAAATCTTAATTTCAGTGCAACATGGCACTTAGATACTCATTTGTGAAGATGGACGGGTTTCCCCAAAACCACTTCTAAAATGTACACGTAAGCTTATGTTACAGCCCAGGAAAGCTTGTAGGTTAAAAAAATAAAATAAACAATGTCCCACATGCTTTAGCAGTTCCTGGTTTACAATAACATGCATATGCCAAAGGGAAATTACATACTTAAAATCAAAATTTACAAAAAGAAGTGTCCTTGATACATCGCATTAGAATTGCCTGGAATGAATAAATAAAAATGTGTGGTGTGTCAAGGAAGTATAGAAAAACGTTCCACCTTTTTGCCGATTTAAAACTTCTTTCCTCAGTTTCTATTTGTCCCTGAAGTCATATCAAGTATAAAATAACTTTAAACATTATTGTTTATTGTTTAAGTTGTTTACCACAATCAATTATGTTAGGAAAATCCACCAGGTAATTTATTTTATTGGATATTACTAAATAATAATTATATTACTAAATAACATCAGTGATATTGAAGGATTGGGAAAGGTGACTGTTGAACCTAAAATATCAACTTCCTCTCAGCCCTTCATCCACTACATCTGCTTCCTTATTGTGTTATACTTAACTCTCCCTCCAAAAACAACTTCTCACTTGCTCCTGCCTTCCCTCACAGGTGGATTAGTACTGAATGCTGTTATATTGTCAGAATGAATGCAAAATCCAGGCTGTCCTGTGTAAATTCTGGAAAGTTCTGAGGAATGAGATTCTGCATGATACATCAAGACGAAAATAGTAAATGGCTAAAACTAAAATCCAAAAAGAAATAACACAATGCATTGGTGGCTGCACATAAAAAACAAACTGCCTTGCAATGCAGCAAAAGTAAAGGATTTTAGAACCACCCACAACTGATCTTTATGCAGTAATCAAAAACAAACAAAAAATTTGTATCATTTATAATATGCAAAAAAGGCAATGAAACAAAAGCTGAAAAAAGTTGTGGCTGCATTTATTTCGCTGAGGAAACTAAATACACACAGTTTGCCTCCCCTTTGGCCAGAACATAGTAGATTTATTACTTGTGGTATTTTTTTACGCAGCCGCGTGATAAATGTGTCTAGAGGTGTATATATAGTAAATATTATATATAGTATATAGTATACATATAATATTATAATATATAAAATACCTTAGAACATTATCATGGTATATATATTTCCATTGAACATTAAGATATAGTGAAACCAAATACTATTGCTTAGGGGCAAGGACATATGTGTATCAAAAAATATTTTATTCTATATGACATTGGATTTCCCTGGAGCCATGGCTTGCCCAAGACATTGTGCTGCCTGGGACCAAGATTTAACTGAAGCTCCCTCTAAACAAAAAAAACCCCAAATCCACCAAAACCATTCCCAAACCCCTCCAACATGCACAAGCTAACATACCCAGACACACACGAACATATAAAAAATGTTGTGAATTTGTGCTCACTGTGAAAATTATATAAACAAATTAAATGACTCCCCCCTTTGGATTGCAGCCTCTATTCTATACTACTCTGGGTATGCTATACAAGGTGCAGGACTCTACAGAGAGGGAAAGAAAATCTTATAGTGTGGTATTTAATAAATCTTATAGTGTACTAATAATAGATGTGTAAAAAAACCACACACAAACATAGAATACTAAAGTGTTCATTGAGTTCTTTATTGCTTCTACAGTGATTAGATTCAGATTCCCAGATTGTAGCAAACACAAAAAAGGAGGGCTACACAAAACTCCATAGTGTAAAACCACACAAACCATAATTTGGAAACAGTATTGCACTTACATAGCAAAAATAAATGAAGCAGATAGTAGCAGCAAAGTCCTCAGAAAAAAATCAAGATGTAATATCAGTTTATTCAATTCCTCAACACTTCTGTTAGACTTCTAACTTTCTCAGCAGATGCATTATATTCAAGTGTATATATAGAAAACCAAGGCTGCCTCAATCACAATTCACAAATATTGCACTTCTTCGGGGATCCAGTTTATAGTAACATGACATAATCTGGACTCTGGATTTATCTCTTAATTCCGGGAATGTTCCAGCTCTCAGAGGAGGGAAGTGCACTCCCTGGATCCGCCAATGTGCTGCCGCCCACTAAGTGCCTCCTGGGTTCAATAGACCCAACCAGGCCCATGGTAGGGCTGGTCAGGCTGGGAAATTCCCAAGCTAGGTTTCCTGGAGCTCTTCATCTTATTAAGGCTTTGTGAGAGGGACACAAATCTCACATAACTAGATAAATATCTTGGCAAAGCAAACAGGGTGCAAATTACCATTAGCACCTGTTTTTAGATATGGACCATAACAAATGGAAAACGTCTAGTTGTCCATATACACATGCAGAATTGGGACTGCATATGAGTTCTGACAGATTATCAGTGGAGACCTATATATCTGTTCCATTGAAATAAATCCCCCAGCTCCATGCAGGGAATAAGTGTACATTGGCATCATATATAAATTAAGGTTAATGAATAGGAATTATAGGAAGCGGAAATAAGGGGCATTATGATTAGCAAACAGAAATTTTGGCTGGGAAAGAAAAGGGGAGATTTATGTTTACTAAAAGGAATTACGTCTCAGGAGGACTAAGGCTAAGGAAGAGGGCTAAATGGGGTTGAGGAGGGCAAGGAGGAAGGGAGCGATTAAAGGTAAGTAAGAGACAATTAAGATCAAAGGGTATTTTTCTGTGCAAAGAGATATTGACTAAGGCAGGGAAAATAAAAAAATCAAGCGTGTGGAAGAGATATTTTTGCTGTGGAAGTACAAAGTGTTATCCAGTCTTAATGACAAGTTTGTGGCGTTTGCTTTTACAATATGAACCTAATATGGAAATGACAGAAGAAAGAATGGAGTAAAGCAACATAAGTAATAAAGACCTCAGTAATAAGAAACTAATACAGCTAAAAGAAAGTGGGCGTCCTGTATCAGAAGGCCATGCTATTCCTTGGAGAGACGGATTGATGATATAATGAGATAACTACAGTAAAGATGTACAGTGATCATATTATAGTGGATATAGGCGCATGGATGAATGAATGGGATGCCAGATCCCAAATTTTAAAATGACAGATCACATAAAGTCTATTAGAAGTCTAATTCAATTTTCTACAATTGTAATTGGGAAAACCTAATTTCAAGTATCCAGCTTAACTTTCAAATATGGTGTAACCTAGCATGGCCCTGTCACGCAAACTGTGAAGAAAGAGTAAAGTAAGGAGCAAGTTAATATAGGTTTTCTGCAAAATTTTGGAGTGTTTCTATAAGAATTTGCCCACTTATCCAGTAGAGCATTTGTGAGGTCAGGCACTGATGTTGGACAAAAAGGCATGGCTCACATTCTCCAGTTCTCCCAAAGAGCTTGAGGTCCAGTCTCCGTGCGGCCCAGTCTCCACACCAGACTCAAACAACCATGTCTTTATGGACCTGGCTTTGTGCCCTGGGGTACAGTCATGCTGAAATGCATAAACCCCTTCCCCAAATTGTTCCCACAAAGTTGGAAGCATAGCATTGTCCAAAGTGCCTTGGTATGCTCAAGCATTAAGACTTCTCTTCACTAGAGGTAAGGGGCCCAACCCCTGAAAAACAGCCTCATACCATTAAATCTCCTCTAATAAACTTTACAGTTTGCACAATGCAGACAGGCATTCTCCTGGCATCGACCAAACCCAGACCATTAGACTGCCAAACAGAGAAGCATGATTCTTCATAATTTCCAGTGCTCCAGAGTCCAGTGGCAGCGTGCTTTTCTTCACTTGATCCGACTCTTGACATTGTACTTGGTGATGTGAGGCTTGCATAATGCTGTTCAGCAATGGAAACCCATTCCATGAAGCCTCCCCTGAACAGTTTTTGAGCTGATATCAATGCCAGCGGAAGTTTGGAACTCTTCAGCTATGGAATCAGCAGAGCATTGGCGATTTGTATGCACCATGCGCCTTATCAACTGGTGACCCCGCTCTGTGACTCAGTCTTATTGACCGAGTTGCTACTGTTCCTAAGTGCTTCCACCTTTCAATAATATCACTTACAGTTGGCTGTGGAATATCTATCAGGGATGAAAGTTTATGAACTGACACATGGTTACCAAAAGTAATTACAAACAGAAAATGTATATTGCATGTTTAAGTGTTCAAATACCAAGACTAAATTATTGAGGCGAAAAAAGAATACTTCTATGTTGTTTAGTTAATGCAACACCTCTATAAATACTTTCACTTTGCCTAATGACAAATACACAACACATGAATTTTAATTATCAAGTTCAAAATAGCAGGTATTTCTTAACACTTAGCATTGGAAGTGGAAGAGGGTTATCAGAGTCCAGCACTACAAATGCTTAAAATAATTACTTTTTCTGAACAAAAAATAAAGTAGAAATCCTACTGATGATAGCTAGTATATAATCCCATCTAAATTTACATTTGAAGTGTACTAGCACATTATGTGCACCAAGTGTCACCAGTGTCAGATTTTCCATAACGCCGGAGCATACCTCAAACTGTACCTCTTTAAGAGGGACAGTCCCACATTTTAGCCCAAATCCTTCTATCCCGCCACTGGTGTTCTTATTTACTAAGAAGTCAGAATGATTGCTGGACATGGGTATGTTAGCCACTCATTTCATCTTATGTTGTTCCCATTTTAACCAAGAACTGATCATTTCAATGATCAGCTGCCCTTCTCCATGGTTCAACTATTCTTGCCATTGATTGGGAGCTTGAAGCAGTCTATCAGTGGCAGGAAAATGCTTTCATTGAAATCAATGGGATGACTTTCCACACATACACAAGGGGGTCCAAAGAGGCACATGCCTGCAGCTTTCCCCTAGCTAGAGCTGGGGCTGAACGGAGGAGAGTATCTCAACTGACCTTGAATACACGGTACAATTCTGGGCACCGGTCCTTAAAAAGGACATTATGGAATTAGAAAAAGTGCAAAGGAGGGCTAGAAAATTAAGAAGGGGATTGTGAGATACTAGTTATGAAGAGAGCCTAAAAAAGTTAAAATTATATACGCTAGAAAAACGGCGTCTCAGAGGGGATATGATAACATTATATAAATATATGCAGGGCCAATATAACCAGCTCTTCAGTGACCTGTTGATGAACAGAAATGTACAAAAAACAAGAGGTTACCCTCTGAGACTGGAAGAGCAGAGATTTCATAGACAAGGAAGGGATTCTTTACAGTAAGGATAATAAAGGTAAGGAATTCACTCCAAAGGGAGGTGGTGTTACCAAATACATTAGATCCCTTCAAAAGGGGTCTGGATATTTTTTTTTTTAGAAAGACATGACATACAGGGCTATAAATGTAACTATGTAACTGTAGGGAGGTGGGGAAAGGGCTAAATGTGTTTGAGGGGATTCATGCATTTGCAAAACAAATCACACAAAATGTAAAGGGACCAGACAGCTATCATATGTATTAAAGTGCATATGAAGGTTGGAGTATCCCTGTAAACTACAAACAGGGGCAGACTGAAAGAGCAGATAGATCTGTGCGGTGCTAGGAGCCTT
Source organism: Spea multiplicata (assembly GCA_009364415.1). Taxonomy (NCBI): domain Eukaryota; kingdom Metazoa; phylum Chordata; class Amphibia; order Anura; family Pelobatidae; genus Spea; species Spea multiplicata. Next base: position 1,419 of record VKOC01001056.1, on the reverse strand, counting down.
TAAGTAAAATGAATTGGTTACATTGTATGCAGTGTGCTGGGATTGGAGGGTTCCTGCTTTGTTTGGGTACCGTTATGATGTGTCAGAGTATTTTCAATACCTTACTTATTTAGCTTGGTACTCGTTAGCCATACCTGGGAACATCCAGGTTCTGTCCATAATCAATCTGATTTTTCCCTCATGTTTTATGCCAATTTTTGTTTGTAAATAGGTATGAACATATTTCGCTCAGATTTAGAATAAGACAATAAAGGAAACTAGAAAATTAAGTTGGCTACGCAAACAATTGTGGGGAAGTGAGCTTTGTTCATCATAACGTTTCTTCCTGAATCTCAACACCCACAGCAAATACTCATAGAAAATAGTTTAACATTGTGCAGGAACACAGGCAGCAATGGGAGATGTGAAACAATCGCTTGTTTAGTAAATTGTTGTGTGGGATCAATTAACTTATTGAATTGCTATTCTTTGTACATAGTTATTTCCATTTCAAACAGGTAAGAATTAAATATCTAGAGTTATTTACTTTGTGAAACCTCAGTGTAGGATATCCAGTAACAGGCACATTACACATGGCATATATATCTTACCTTAAAGTTGTTTTCTTCTTTAAGATATCTGTCTTGATTATCCAACGTTGAACTATATTTTTAACAACCTGGATCAGAATTTTCAGTGTACGTACGCTTATGACATCTGTGTATATCTTACACTTTCCATGCTTGGAGCAGGTAAAGTAAAAGAGAGTAATTTACATAAGAAACACCCCTTGTGGTTTTCCTGAACGTCAAGAGCAAGTCCACATAGAGAGAGAAAAAAATCCAGCTCTCCCACTTGAATGACATCAGATTGCATAAAGCAGAAAAAACCTACCGAGTGTCAGAAAAAATTCAACCTGTAATTAAACTTTTAGATTTCACAATAAAAAAATGATTTATTCAGCTACCAGTATACATAGATGACATTGTGAAGCAATGCATTTACTGAAAATGATTATGAACTTGCTAGCTGGGGATTACCTATTACTGAGCCTAGTTGCTCTCATTTAACCCATTGTGTTAATTTGACACTTTTTTTTAATCCCTAGAAGGTTTGGCAAATTTTTGTGGTCTGTTAAAGACCTCCGATACCGCTCCCTTGTGATCCACGCGGCAACAGCTGCTGTGCGCCGGGGTTTGTTGTCAGATCCCGGCGCACAGCACTGAAGCCGCGCCCACCGCTGTCCGTGCCCTCTGACCCGGAAGAAGACAGAGAAACCAGAAAAACTGAAGAAGAGGAGCGAAGAGGAGGAAAAGAAGCTGAAAGAAGAAAGGAAAGGTAGGAAAGCATTAAGTGAGAGTGGATTGGTATGTGTGTGGATTAGTATATATGTGTGGATGGGTATATGTGTGGATTAGTATATATGCGTGGATTAGTATA
>VKOC01001055.1:122500-168208 GCA_009364415.1 Spea multiplicata | reverse complement strand
ATTTACATTCAGCATAACACCCATCACTCTCACACACTTACATTCAGCATAACACCCATCACTCTCACACACTTACTAATCCACTCTCTTCTACCTTTTCTTCTATTACTCTCACTTTTCCTCTTCTTCCTCTACTTCCTCTCCTTCCGGTATACTGTACTGAGCGCGGAAGACGGTGGGCGTGGCTTCAGTGTTGTGCGCCGGGATTTGACATCAAGTCCCGGCGCACAGCCACAGTTACCGCGCACATCGTTTCTGAAGGCGTGCCGGCATGGTGGCACCCCTCAGATGAGCGGCAGCCGGGGTGGACCACCCCCCCCCGCCAGGTACGCATGACGGCCGCATTCAATCCTGCTCGCGGCCGCTTAGTTTTTAACTTTGCGGCCGCAGCAGCATTGAATGCTCGTCTGCCGGTCGTCCGTCCGGCCCACCGGCCCAGATTTAGGGCGGCCTGGGGGGCAATTGCCCCCCGGCCCAGCCCGCCCCTGGTTAGGCCTAGGAAGGCAGCACAAGGCAGCACAGAAGATAGATGCGCCACTGTATATAAGCTGAAAAAAAGTGCCAAAGAGGGAAAACAGATTAGAAAAGAAGATATGCAGCTAAAGGGAAACACTTGGTTTGTAGGGAAACAAAACAAGAAAATGTGTTTGACTACATTGGAAGTGAGAATTAAGGATCATTTCTGATACAGCGATTGCTCTTCGCAGAGTAAAATATTATATTACTACTGCCAGCAAGAAAATGTGAAAATTAAGTAGCTATTAAACTGAGAAGAAAAGGAAGATTTAGGAAGAATGTAGAAGAGAGAAATTTAGAGAATAAATTTCTCGCAAGCACATGCCACTCACCCGAGAGCTTGTTCTGTATTGAGTGCCGGCTGGGGTCTAATGGCTACTTCCCCAGTCCTCATTTTTTTGGGGTGTCTGTTTTTCTATAGCCCCGGAGAACGTTATTTCCAGACAAGAAGGAATGTCATCTCTGGCTATTATTTACTTTAACAACCCAACAACCTGCACTAATCCAATGCTCATTGAACGCTTCAGGTAGTTGATTAATGTTGCTCTAACCTGATGCCTGCTGTGATCTTCCCGTGGCAGATTGATTTTAATGTAAATCCTCTGGAATCGCTCGGTGAGTGCTCTGTAAAAATAATTGGTACTTTGTTTTTTGTTTGCAATGGAATGAATTTAATGGACAATACATGGAACATAGTGGACCTAATTGTACCAATATATCATGTATGTTCTCAACACATATTGCGCAGAATTATCTCAGAAATAGTCTACTGTCTACAGTATTTTTATTTTGTAATTTTTAATGCACATTATAGTTTATTTTGCATGGGCTACAATCCATTTGATGGCACGCAAATCACCGCAGGCTTTCTTTAGTTATTGGAGTTGAGACTTTGTAACTCCTGCCCTCTATCGAGGAAGTCGTACTGAACGTTTTGCACTTGCATTAAAGCCATTGAAGCAGCCGCCATTCCTATGTGTTCTAGGAAAACATTCGTTTTCAGATAAAATACATGTGTTAGGCTGATTTCATTGATTTCAATGGGAATTCAGCTCCCGTTGACTAGGGTGCTCCCTGCTTTCAGTAGAAGCAGCAGGAGAAGCCGTTAAAAGAGCGAGGAGTCCCAGTTTCTAACTCCAATGATGAACTGCAGGGGAAATCAATGTTTCCTAAAATTAGTGGAGAATAAGCCAGACCAACGATCCCGAGAAGCTACCAGGTGTTCAGGTCCAGGAAGAAACATATGACTTTGACCCTTACTGTTTACGCCGAAGGCCACTCTTCATCTCTGGTGGTCTACACGGCATTCAAAAAAACTTAATTGCTTGACTGTATCAAATAATGTTTCTAAATATAGTCTAGGAAAAACTATGATACAGAATAACATTTTATTTTTCATATAATTTCCCTAGCAGGCAATTTTGTGTTGACAATATAAAATCTTAACAAAATTCTTATCGCAACATCTGCCCAACATCAACTATTTTTGTAGCGCTGTATGCTCGTAATCCAAATCAGGAATTACCAGTGAATTGTTCCTTGGCCTGCATTATTAAAGGCCAACTTCCAATTGCTTGGTTGCCTAGTTCCTGGTTCCACAGAGAATCCACTAAATTCTAAATTAATATTTGGCACCGAGGAACAGGGATGGCTTCCTTGTTAACTGCCTGGCTGTGATCAACGCTTGGCACATTGGACCGGTGAATTCACTTGGAATGTTTCATGGCATATGACAGGGGCGTCCAACCTGCGGCCCCCCAGCTGCTGCAGGACTACATCTCCCATACTCCTCAGCCAGCCCCTTAGCTGAAAGAGCATTATGGGAGATGTAGTCCTGCAGCAGCTGGAGGGCCACAGGTTGGACACCCCTGGCATATGAGATTATTTTACATATATTAAAGCTAAATTATAGATATACATATAATTTGTATGATAGTGAAAGATTGAAAATATCCTCAGTAATCCGTAACGAATATCATGCCTATACATCATCCTTAAAAAGAGACTCCCCAAAAAACATTGGACGTTTCACTCCTACTGTAAGCCACCCACGTGAGAAAATATAAGAAGGGAATAAACCAATTATCACTTTTTTTCTCAGAAAAGCCCCATATCGTTCAGTCGGTGAGCGGCAGCAATATTAAAAGTTGGTTGCGTCAGATATCTTTCATAAAGAGATGTTTTACCTTCCTTTTACACAATTAAATAATCACCACGAAACTTCATAGCATTGCAGTGCTTTGTAATGTTCTTTATGTTCGATCTTTTCAGTGGGCTTAGTACAGAGGAGTATTTTCTATAATAAGTGATGTTTCCATTCATTGGAGTGAAAGATTAAAGTTAAAAGCACAGGACTCATTTATAATCTGATTTTGCATTCTCTATGTACTAAGGTAGCGTGTAACAATCAATAAACCTCGTCGATAGTCATCACTTTGTTGTCTTTTAACCTGGTGACACACGGCGGAGGTGCCCTCCATTCTTCTGATTTTAGATCATCAGTTGATTTGATTTTGGTGACATAATAATTACTTTGGAAAATGAGCATAAATATACTGCGGAAGGAAGTTTATATTCATTGTTAGAGTTACAAACATTGTTAATATTTGCTGTAAGAAATAAGAATTGACTGAGCAATTGATAATTTTTATTTTGTATTTGGGGAACATTTGTACTGATAACAGATCAATTTAGATAATGGTGAAGCTTTTATGTTTGATGAAGAACTTCAATTAAGGTAGTTGACAAAATAAACTTTTAATGGACCAATGCCCATAGTGTAACAGATGTCCTGTCTTCGTATATATGTAACTTTAAACCCTACTCTATGAATGTTGGGCAACTAAAGGGTGTCATGCAGTCTTTGTACTATAACGTGTTATTTCTAAAGTGCCGTCAGCACAGTGGTGTAACAGGGGCTCCCACAGACCGCTGTCCAGTGAGCGGACCCAACGCTAGCTCTTCCAGCCTTCTCCCTCCCTAGTCTGGGAATACAACTAGGCTGGTGCCGCGGCCGCTCTGTCCCTTATATAAAAGAGTTACTGTGTTTGTTTAGTTATGTAAGTGTGTGCAAGCGTGTCAGTGTGTGTGTTAGTATGTGTGTGAGTGTTTTACCATGTGTAAGTGTGTGAAAGTATATCACTGCGCATGTAAATATGTGTGTGGGTGTGCAACTGTAATCTGTTACTATATGTGTAAGTATGTTGGTGTGTATAAGTATGCTGGTGTGTGTAAGTATGTTGGTGTGTATAAGTATGCTGGTGTGTGTAAGTATGTTGGTGTGTGTACGTATGTTTAGCTGTGTGTGTACTTTGCCGATTAAATTGCTAATTAATTTTCCACATATATGTCCATTATTAAGAAATCTACTCAGCTGCCTTATAGCTTCACCACATGCAGAATATGTGTCTGTTTCGTACTGATTAATGCCATGCAATTATGAATAATTTGATAAATCATCCTCCCTCTCTCTATCCAGAGCTATAGATTTGATAACAGGTGACTCAGCCCTTTCAGGAATCAGCTGTTAACCTTGAAAAACAAATTAGCGTTTAGAGAGGAGTTGACAGGGTACATTGGAGAGCGAGAAATGAGAAGCTCAAGCTGCCACCATGTGGAGTCCATCAAAAGGTGAGATATTCTGATGTTTGAAGACTATTTTGTTTTACTTTCACGTGCTCTTCCTGTTTCTCTTGATTTATATGAATCTTTATATTATAATATTTTTTCTAAGATATGCCTCCATTGCCACCTACAATAGAAAATTATAATTTTTTAAAAAACATAATAAATGTTAAACCTGTTACTTTGTATACATTTTTTACTGCTGTTTTACCTATAGCAGAGAATCCCATTGAGGTGCTTTTTAAGGACTGCAACAAAGTATCGATGTACAATGCACTTATCCAAATATTATTCTCTAAGAAAAAAATCATGTGTTTTTGGATCACCACAACCACCTGTGTTGATCCATGGCTTGATTATAGCACCTGGTTGACAAAAAGAGTCTTATATGTGCGTAAATTGAAGCTTTAATACAAACAGGAGTCATGACGTTACTGTCGGGTTGTAAAAGATGCTGCCATACCCCTAGTGACCCCTTTCATATTGCTTAGAACAAGGAGATCTCAGCCTTCATCAGTCCAGACCTCTGTTCCATTGACCTGATAGTCTGCTTGCTTGGTGACTCTCCAAGATGTAAAGGGGCCGACAGTGAGCAGCAAAAAGGGAAAGGTGCCAACAGAAGCATACCTTCTCCTTCATACAACGTGCAGGTAAATAAGGGGTAATGACCATTGGGATGACCCCTTACAGTTTATGACGCTGTCCCTGCCCCACTATGGCATCTTATTAATGCTTGGAAGCTGGCCAACAGTTTCCAAAAACTCAAGGAATGATACTAAAATCATTGTTGGTACTTCCCTAGATAGCTGCTTGATTCGGAAACCAGCGGTCCCGTGACAATCAATACACATGGGAAATATGTCACTATCCTTGGTTATTGCAAAATATAAATAAATATTTAATAAGACTGTAGTTCTAATATATAGTATAGGTGATACAGAGTGTAAATATAATATGAGATTTCCATGCACAATTCTAACCAAAGATGTTCCCATGAGCAGAATTTCGGATCGACAAAATATTGGGTGTTGTGGTTAAAAAATAGCAACTATCAAGTTTTCTCAAAATTTAGAGAGGATCGGGAGCCTAGTAAAGCTGTCCCCCCTCTGTGCTGTGTACCTGCCTAAAATATCCTTTACTAACACAGCTCGGCTGCGCTAATAACGTGATAACTATATTCATGAATGCGCCGTGTGCCTATAAAACATGTGATTCCAACGTGCTAGATTCTGCAGCAGAAACGTTTAAGCAGAAAATCGCATTATCAGGTATAAAAGGATTTTGTTTCAAGGTTTGATATGAGAATAAATCATTCCAGGATGCAAAAGCACTTTCAAGATAAAGATCGACTGGATTTATTCCCTTTCAGCACTGGGATGTCCATAGATTATTTTATTATTTAAAGAGTCCTTGAGTCTTCATGGTATTGCCACTAATAATATGACCTTTGGTTTGACATTTATCATATACCGACTGTGTAACTGATATATCAAAAAAATAAATAGTCTGTACTATATTGCGAGCATAAGTGGCTTTTTTTCAGAATTTGGTGGTATCTATGGCCCTCAGTAATCGGTATATGATGTGGTGTATTAGGGATGAGGGAGCTGCGCTTCATTACTGAATTCAACATAGTAGGTGGAACAGCACCTTTAAAACTATTCTTTTCCCCATAAATGTATAAATTGCAGGGGAAAATTTAGTAGAATTTCTATCATCCCATGCTTTGCACATTGGAATCACTGATATTTTTATTGGAAACCAATATACGTGTAGAAACATGCCCATTGTGATTGAAAATATGTTTTAAATTATGTTTATCGGGGCTCTTTTTCCAATTTTAAGTTAATCGGGGCTCTTTTTCCAATAACTGTTTGAGAACTCTTATTGTGGTATCATAATCAGAAAAGAGTCTAAAATTGACCGTAAAATGCACAGTAGAAAATACCATTTAAAAGCCATACGAATGTCGTTATCTATATTTTTATTAAAAATAAGACAAATACTAAAAAAAAAGTACTTACAAAAATAAAAAAGATGAATAATTTGTATACTGATGAAATGCCAGCTCATATTATGCTTGCGTGATAATGATCCATATTCTTTTTTTTTCTAGATTTGTGGTTTTGTGGATAATCAGATAAGTGATGCTAAAAGCTATTCTATTCAGGGTTCAGAAGTAAAATGTTTCCGTAACCACAGTGTCCACATAATCAACGATCTCTGCTTGTGAAGAACAACGTGCTTCACCATCCACATAGTTTGTTGTGTTTTATTTATATATTTAATAATATTTAAAATAATATTCCTAGTTTCCTGAGTTTTCCCACCAAGCTTTTATTTTTACTGTTTATTTATATAAGATATACATTTCATATTAATATGCTACAGAAACAGTAACATATTAGGATGCTACAGCGTTCCTTTTTGCATGGTTACTTTAGTATCACAGACCCATGGTCTTCACATACTAAATCATCCCAAAAATCTTCAAGTACATCATGCTATATTCTCCAGCTGTCCTGATGTTGATGCAAAATTTCTGACGTTTAACCCTTTTTATATTCCAGTTTGCAGCAGCAGAGATGAAAGAATTACAGTTTTCAAGATAGATAATTGAAGACACGTTAACCAAAGGGGCCATGCAATGCCTACCAACCAGCCTACCCAACCAAGCACCACTTTAGTACTCTCCTCCGCTCTCATCTGCTAAGCTCCGACAACTCCATACACCAATCAACAACAAATGCTGACCACCAGCCAACCTTACCATTGGTGGGCACGTCCAAAGGTAATCAAACCGTATCGCGAAAGAGATTAGGGGAGGACTGAGCCCAGACCAAGTTCCATCTCCCCAACATGCAATCCTTGACCGGCAAGGACGCAGCACCAGTCTGCTGTGACAGCCTTAAAACAATTTCTAACTTAAATAGGGAGGGAAGTAAGTTGGCTTTCAAAAGTGCCATTGACTAAGGTCCCCAAAACAGTGCCAAGTATCCCCCCCCACGGGGAGATCCCTCCCCAAATAATAGAACAGCGCATCACACAGCAGTCGCCCACCCTCATACATGTGCCTTGTCCATTAAGCTATGGTAATTCCCAGGGGTGTAATGCGGTCCCATTAATATTGTTTGCTGACACACAGCAGCTTCCTTTTGTAATTCTTTTGTCGACCCCCAGAACTTCAAAAGACATGACACCTCATTTGATCCTTCTCAGTGTTTAATTTCAGAAAGATTTTTCTCTCCGGAGCAGTCTTCTATAATTCACATTCAAATCAAAGTCTCTGTCTTCTTTACAATTTACTTGTGCCCTTAGGTAACGTTCTGCTGTTATATGCCATTTAAATGAAACATAGTTATTGCTTTTCCCTGGTAAATATGACTCTCCCGAGGGTCTCGCTGTGATGGAGATGCATGTACTTATGAATCGGCTGTCATGTGGTTCAAATTAAAACACAGCAAATCGATAACCCCTTCCCTCAAATTCCCTAATACGTTCCACAGTAAGTAAAATTAGGGATCAGTATATCGATTTAGATGCATGTGTATAGATATATATTACGCTAACACATTATGGTTTACATTGAAAGGCTATCGTACCACGCAGAAGATACTCTCCACTGTTCTTCTGCTCCAGGGTTCTAGCTGTAAAGGTTTCATCAGGTTTTATCTACATGGATTATAAACTCTAGTGATAAATTTGCCTTTTGATATTGATCAATGGGTCACCAATACCAGGAGAAAATTGTGTTTTTAATATTGTGTTGGTTTATTTGGAATTACCATCAAAAGATATGTCTTTGGGATTCATTGAGGCGGGAGGAAAAGATCAGATCCTTCCACAAGAGTGGCCACAGTAACAATAAGACCAAGAAGTCCTTGCCTTTTCATACTTACAGGGTCAAAAGTCCAGTCCTTGCACTGGGTCTCTGTAGCCTCCAGAGCCCTGGCACTGTTCGCCTTTAACTTTTTAAACTCATATCCAAATACTCCCCCAATCGTTATCTTCACACTGCCCACAACTTGCTTCAGTCCTCAAACATTATCTCACTCAATACATTCACGTATTCAGGATCTTACCCATCCCTTACCTATTCCCAGTAAGCCCCCACCTTGTTCTGGTAGATGCTATCCTGCTTATTCTACCTATACATACAATCTATCCGTCTAATACCCACACCCTGCATTCTGAAAGAAACTGTATGTCCTCCCCACAGATCTCCACTTCACAGACTTCTCCTCTTGACTCTCGCTACAGTCAAATCCTCACCCAAGCAGATTATTACCTTCTATCTCATTCCCTCTCACACTCCTGATAGTTTGTAAGATGGCACGGGCTGTACCCTGTTGTATTTCTGTACCAGTATGTCTTAACCCATTAAGGACTAATTCTTTTTTTTATACCACAGGCCGGCAGCAATTTCATTCAGGCATTTAAATCCCTGTTGAATTTAATGGTGCTCAGTTAGAGCACTGTTACATTCAATGTGACAACTCTGGCCCCCGCTGTCAGATGTGAGACCAGCCTGATCTTAAATTCACAATCAGGGAATTAGCTTGAGTGCCCAACACCACTAACATCATTGTGAATAGAAGCAATTAAAAGCGCAATGCTCCAACATCTAGTTGGAAGCCTTCTCAGAAAACCGTATTAAGGCCCGTAAGAATAAAATATTCAACAAGCAGGTGTGTGCATGCTTTTGGCCATGTAGGTGGGAACATTCATGCTTCATACATGGGCTCATGATTTAGAGATTATTTTTCTTTAAGGGTTGAATGTCCCAATGACTTAAACTTAGTTCGGTGGACAGTTGATCAATGGAATCAAATGCCAGATGTGCTTCTGGGGATACAATGATTAAAGACCACCAAAAAATAATTGTCTAGCACAAAGCTGAATGCTGAGATCATTAGAAACTGCTGGTTTGCTTTATCCTTTTTTATGTCAAAAAGCATAAAATGAATTGACAGTTCTGCCTCTCAAGACGCCGTGCAGCATTTGGGTCAACTTCAAGCGTGAGAACTTCTAGTTTCTAAACTGGGAGATCAACTTACTCCCTAGTTGAAGTACCATCAGTCTTTATTCCTCCTTCTTATAGGGAAGGGGGGTTCAAATAAACAACCCATTGGACTAATCTATGAATATATATACCTAGTTCTTTGAATTATTGCAACGTGTCAATCTCTATCCTGTTGTGTTTAGCTGGTCCAGATTATTGCCCTATAGTCTGCGTTAATCAAAACATGGCCCTGCATAGTGAAATAACAACAGTTTATCTTCTGCAAATTCCAAATATTTGAGGAAACCAAATGAGATTTTTCTGAATGATAATACGTGAATTATAGACACTGCAGGACAGGGCCAAGTCGTACTTTGGCTATTTATACGATGGGTGCACCTTGTCCTATGCATCCATACTTTTGCACAGCCTGGAACTCCTTTCACATTCAGTCAATGAGAAGAGATCCACCCCAAGAGTGTAAACAAGATTTCTGTGAATGCGAACTCACCTACTGAATGGAGAAAATGTTAATTTCTTGACCTTCAATGCTGTGAAAAAGTATTTTCCCCCTTTCCTGATTTCTCCTATATTTGCATGTTTGTCACACTTAAATGTTTCAGATCATGAAACTCATTTTAACATAGTACAAAGATAATCCGAGTAAAGCAAAATACCATTTTTAAATGATTTAATGTATAGAAGGAAACGAGCTATCCAACCCTACCTGTCCCTATGTGGAAAAGTAATTGCCCCCATCATTTCTAAAGAACAGATGAGAAACAATGTCCTGTTGTTGAACCTCAAGGACAAAGCATGAATCCATTAAGCATAACCAGTCAATCAGTTTATTGCTAAATTTTGACCTTTTTTTAATATATTCTTCTCAATATTTACCCCAAAAACATTATGTGACTCGAGTGGAAAATTAATGCCAAATTATAAAATGAATCAATGTTTTCACCCATAAGGTATTTTAATACAATGTTACATGTAACCACAGCCAAAATTATGGTAAGAATGTGTATATCAATAGAATTACATGAATTTATAGCTTTACAAATGATGTTTTTCTCTTTTATTTGGGAGCGTTCAGTGAGACACAAGAAGTCTTCGTACAAGAACTGTGAAGTCCAACCCCAGGTTAATGAAGGGCCATTTGAATGGTAACAAAATACAAAAAGCTGTACATTGTCTCCTCAACAGTTTTATTTAAATAATAATAGAAGTTCCCCAGACATTATACATCATATCACAAAGAAACTAAATGGGCACTTATTGACACATAACTGGTCCAGAAAGAACGCTCTTTTCTTTATTATCACATAACTGGTCAAGAAAGAACTCTGTGATCTTTATCATATTGTATTCCGGAGCACATCACAGTAGAAAATATCATTTTGGATGAGCCAGTGGTTCGTTATGTACGTAAGGTCTGTTCCTTTATATCTCTTGAGGTATTTCAAATTCTAGTTAGAACGACTAAAAACCTAGACAAGGAGATGTTTCTTCAAGGCCCTGCGACACAGACCTCTTAGACGCTCTTAGTCGCTGGTTCATTTTCATTGATGTCTTCGGTCTCAAAGTCACAAAATATTGAAAATGTGTCCAATCCTTAGCCCTAGATTGCAGAATTTGCCCAGGTCTTCTTCACGAGCCAAGACTTAAACAGAGCTACATACAACCTATCAAGTTAATACTTCCGGCAGACTCCTTTAAGACGCGGCAATGGAAGTAGAGAAGAAGAAGACATCACAGAGTGCTTGATAGCATAAAACATTCAAGGCACAGTCATAATCTAGGCGGCACTCACTGCAAATATCATATTTATAGAAAATTGATAGATGTACTCAGCTCGTCCAGAAAATTGACAGACATTTCCAGGGCGCTTTGACCTAGGATGATTTAAAGTGCTATATATTTCTGCTGTCTATTCCTCGAATCTTCTTAATAGGAAAAATAAAATTAAAGAATATCATCAATCTAAGATATCAAAAGGATACTATGTACTCCAAATAATATAGAGATATATGTAAGGGCAAATTCTATATAGAAATGCTTCATGCCAGGGCTTCTACCACCCAGTCTTTAGCAGTCTCAGTCTTTATCGCTCTTTTTATCATGAAATTTTTGGGTGCATGTTGCATCCTTCCCAAAACATCAAATAGGGGAGTACGTTAGCTTCGGATGGTATGGTTAGAGATGTTGCTGGAGAGAGGTCTTTGCCATTGTTTTTTTCTATAACTGTATTATCAATTGATATTTATTGATGTTATTGAGGCATTTGAAAGAATAATGAATTTTATATGCATAAATTAATAAAGAAATACATTTTCTGTCCTTTCTATAGACATTATTGTGATTTTGGGGGCTGTAGAACACTGTGATACATTCATAAGCAGCTCCTAGAAAGGGAAGAAGGAGGGAGGGATGGACTTTGTTCTGAAGAGGATCTGTCCCTCCAGAGTTATTGTAGGGAACTCATCGACTGTGACCTACAGTAGGGCTTCCCACTGGCTTTTTAAAGTGACTACTCAGATTATGGTATTTCTTTAGGTGCAAAAGGCCATGATGAGCTCGCCTTCCCAGCGCAACAAATCATACAAAAACAGGGTGAAATATCAGATGCATGGCTTGCTGGCCAACCTTTCTAACGAGTTGCTTGATAAAAGCAACATTTTATAAATGAGAATACGTCAGCGTTGCACTTAGGGAAGAAGACATTAGTCAGCTATGGAAACCTGTCTGATAGCACAAAGAATTACTTTGCAAATGCATTCTCAAGGCCGAGGGGCTGCTATCGCTGGGTTCGGCTGCGTTGCCTGGAGGGATATAGTCTGCCGCTGTGAAGTTTCATTAGGGAATGAAACATGTCTTTAATATTATCCAGTTTTGTTGCCATCTCTAAACAATCATACTTTCTCAGTTCAAAAGAGAAGCTCAAGAGTATAGGACAATAGTCAGACCATTCCATGGAATTCAAATTGCATTGAATTAATAGGTGTGTGAAGCAGACCCAGACTGACCATTTGGCACACCGGGTAAAGGATCAGTGGGACTCTGGCCAATATCGCCCCATGGTTACCCGCTCCAGCAACCGATCGAGTCCTGCAGTGTGAGCCATTCTAATAGAAACCCTCGCCGCTTTCAGGAGGGTCCAACCTGTAGGAGCAAATAGTTGCCCTAAAATAAACTGTTTTGTCACACGAATAGGAAACTGTAAATATTCGGCTGTCCTTCATCAAATCGTCATTATTTCCTACACAATGATGAACTTTCCGTTTTCTGAAATCCAACGAAAGCAAAGGAAATTCATTTATCTATTGAACAGCTCACAAAAACAACCAAAGCAATCCATGACGTGGAAAAGAAAGGAAATAATGTGGCCTCTTTTAATGTTTTCTTGAATAGGATGTTTCTATTTTTTTTATTTTAACAATAAATATTAACTTCTTGTTTCATTATGGCATACGTCCTTACTATGTCAGTTAACAGAATGCATAGCGCCTACTGTAAGGTTTGGTGGAGGAGGGATAATGGTATGGGGCTAGTTTTTTGGGGTTCCAGTGAAGGGTAATATTAATCCTACCATGCTACGCATGCAATGTTAAGAATACCGAGACATTTTGGGCAATGCTATGCTTCCAACTTTGTGGGAACAGTTTGGGGAAGGTCCTTTTCTATTCCAGCATGACTGTACACCAGCGCACAAAGCAAGGTCCATAAAGACATGGTTGGACGAGTTTGGTGGAAGAACTTGACCGGCTGCACAGAACCCTGACCTCAACCCCATCGAACACCTTTGGGATTAATAGGAGCCAGGCCTTCTCATCCGACCTCACAAATGCTCTTTTGGTTGAATTTTCACATGGACATGGTGTATACACTCTATATATATGTATACAATCAGTTTTACAGGGACTACTTGTGCACCTAGAAGACTTTGGGACCCCTAAGACCTGAAGGGCTCAGTGGTACGCCGCTAATTCTTGTGACTCTCGTGGCTTTCTGTTGCTTGAAACATTTTCCTTTTTTTGCAGTTTCCATCGTTGCAAGATTAAATATAACGTCTTTTGATGACACCCCTGATAAAAACGTCAAGACGTATTTTTTCAGCCGGCAATTAGTACAAACTGCGTTAAACAGACGATAGTACTGGCTCAATGAAGCAGTCATTCTATTCTTTAAAGGTTAAGAAGCATTTCTGAGAACAAGCTGCAAATATGTTTCTCATTTACATACGCAGTCGCAAAGAAACACATAGAAACACTATTTTAAGAGATTTACAGAACAAAGAGGGGAAATTTCAATACATTAAGACTTTATCTCAATATACAATTAACATGAGAAGCAAATATACATTTCACTCCAACTTGGGATTTCACTATTTTTAACACAGAACTGCTCACATAGACAAATTTTACCTTTTTTTTACTGTTAAACTCAGAAATGGAAAAATACTTGAGGGATACAACACACTTAGGAACCTTTACAGTGTATATCTTTCTTATTTATTTATTTATTTATTAAAACTATTTATTTATATATTTGGGCAGAAACCCCTTTGATCTGTTAAGTATCCATAGCAAACCTTTATCTTGCTGCATTATGGAAAATAATAAAAAAATCTCTACTGAGAAAAATTAAAATAAAAAATGAAAATGTACAATTTACACTACGCAATGCGGTATTTAATCATTCCATTGTTGCTTGATAGATTACCTATACGTTGCATTGATCTATATCTGTACAATGTGAATGCAGGTGGAAAACACTAACCAACCATAACAGAACCATGAGTCTGGAAACATGCATTGAGCTCCTAAGGTGGACTAGATGGGACTCAAGGCATGATCTGCTTGGTGGTGGATATAATCCATCTTGCTGCCCATATGCAGAGCTGTTGGTGTTTCCAGTGGCTTCTTATATTTTCCCTAGAGGTTTAATTAATTAACTCATTAATTTATCCATTTATTTATATTTGTTAGTCCAATGGTCCATTTATGTGACAAAGAAAATTGGCATTTCAAGACTCGGAGCATTGTCTTAAAATGCATGGGTAGGGCTGTCATAAGAAACTTTGGCATTTGCATTGGCATTAAGAATTGGCATAATGTAGTTATATTTAATGTGAACATATATATATATATATATATATATATTGAGGTTCAATGACTTGAATAATTTTGTTCAAGATGGCC
This sequence comes from Spea multiplicata, assembly GCA_009364415.1. NCBI lineage: Eukaryota > Metazoa > Chordata > Amphibia > Anura > Pelobatidae > Spea > Spea multiplicata. The sequence continues at coordinate 153,865 of VKOC01001055.1, read as the reverse complement.
ACATCTATATAATTTCACTTATAGATAGTGATGAAGAGCTGGGCAGTCAGCATGAGCTTATCCAGGACTAACCTTGTCAAGCTGCCCATAAGCCAAGCCAGATGTGCCTACAATGTAAATCCACACGAGCAACCACACACCATGCCAATCTAATAAATAGTATGTGGAATTTGGCATAGTTATGAGTTCGGCTCGCACTCCTCCACTCGGGACGAGCGCGGCTGGGATTTCCCATTTAAATGATTGAGAAAATCCATGATTGCACCTTATTTTTGGGCTATTCAGATCTTTCCTAGGTTCCAGGCATAAAAACTGCCATATTTTATGTGGTTAAACCTTCAGGGGAAAGATGAAACTGACAGATCTGCTATGGTTTATTTGCTTAACATGCCAGTGAACTATTTTTATTTAGGTGGAACAGCACCTTTAGCGCTTATATGCCAATACAATTATGATATGCCAATCTCTTGCCAATTATATTTTTACCGTAAATCATTTGATTGAAATGCAATCAAGCGGTATTCAATCTGTTATAATGAAAGCTGCTTTCACAAGCAATATTCCATTGTATTTGTGATATTCTTAATATTCAATGATTCATCTCTAAATTCCTTCTACAAACTCTCTTTAGCTGGCATACCGAATATTCTTTTGGTTTTGTAATAATAATAAAAAAAATCTTTCAAATGTTCCACGGCTTCATGCTTTGTCCACTTTTGCGGCGGATCGGTCTTAATTTACCTATTTAGAGGAAGCGGCATATGTCTAGTGACGTGTTTTGCAATAACACGTACTTGTACTTGTATGTGGGTGAAACAGAGCGCTTTCCAAAAGAATATTTCTGCGCAAGAGAACGTTCAGACGGCACAGACAGAAAATGAGTAATGTTACGCCTAAAACTGCCAGCATCAGCTTGAAGCATTTTACCAACGTGCTCTTCTTGTAAGAAAGGAAAATGGAAAGGCTGTACTCGTTATACGCTCACAAGAAGTAGATTCCGCAATGGCATTGTTTGATTAGAACGGTACTAAGGCTTCTGGCACCCTACAGAAGAAGTCTCGAGTGGTTAGGAGAATGGTCTTGCAGCTGGCCACAAGAATTGTAAGAGAATACAATGGCTGCAGCATGACGAGAGATCTCCGTCACCGGGTCTCTTCAGGTAGACCAAATCGGATTTAAATAGTGTGATAATACCTGCTTCAAAACCATGTTCTCCAGGTATCCTGTAACCACCTGATTTATTATTTTTAATTTTAATTTCATAATGACGAGGGGGGCAAATAATTTGGTCGCTGACCACCACGTATCTCACTTTAGGATTTGTCTCCTTTCTTAAATGCTTTAATACGTAATGATACTAATTTAAAAAAAATAATAATAAACCATTTTACCCTTATTTCACAATAGAAAAATGCATATAGTCTCATTATATTATTCATTAGCATTAATGAAAGGTATCGGCTTTGATAAAAGGGCTCCTTATTTCTTATGCCAGAACACACTGGCTACAATTTATACTCTGCCTTTCTTGTAAACCAGTAAAGCTCTGAATACATAGTTGTATACATAAATCACACAAACACAATAGATTACAATAAACACATCAACATTTGCATTAACCAACTGAGCATAAAACATTATGCACTGCGCTATCCTTTGAAATACAACTTTTAATCCGTTTCCACTTAAATTAGTGTCTTTTGTGCCTACAACTCAATAATATGAGTGAGCGTGCACCCAGTTGGCTCCTCTTGATTGGTTACTGCATTTTCTTTCTCCTTTTCTTCTTAAGTGGTGCAATACTCCTTTTGGTGGCGGTCTTTAGCCTCTGCACCATGGCATGTTGGCTGAAATTTAAATATTAAAAATAGATGTTTTTAACATAAAGACATGGTATAATACATTGAGTCTTACAAAGTGTGTCCACAATAAGATACTGCAAACTGAAATACATCTAGAGTTGAATGCCAACATTGATTCTTTTTCAAACAAAACAAAGTGATTGTACGCAACTTTCTACAATGTGTCCAAAAAATGAAAACTGATGAGCAACCTAATGGTTTTGAGAAAGCAGCTGTACATAGTGAACACCATCACAGGTCAAAAGCAACAAGCGCTGATGACACCCCTTGTGAGAATTTTATTTCATCAGAGTGTGATTGTTAATGTCCATGGGTTCCGTTACAATTGGCGTTTCATTCTCTGCCAGGGGTATTTCAACCGCTTTCTTTGAAATTTGGCTTTACCGCCACACTCTAAAGCCCTCGTGGTGCCTGTAGAATGCTGATCCTGGTCAGTAGCCCCTGCTCATGGAGCTATAGGAAGCCTTGTTAAATAATGTTTACCATACGAATGGAGGTTTATGTAACAGGGTCCCTTGGTAAATTAAGCTGTATAGCCTCGCCATCTGCGTTGAATTTTACTGTTGGCCCATTGCCTTCCATAGTGAAAAGTTTGCACATTTTAGAATTTTCGTGAACGGGGGAGGATTTCCGAGAGGAGACCGGGGAGTTGGTTGGGCTGAGCTGAACAGCGGTTGTGTCCTGGACGGTATGTTCACTTGTTTCAATCTCAAAGGCTGCATTCCCAGGTTTAATAAAGCCTATGTTAGAGCCTGGCTTACATTTCCTGGCGCCATATGCTGGAGGCCTCCGGCTACAGATACAACAAGCTCCAAAGAACGCAAAAGCAACAACCAGCAGTATAGGTCCAATGATAATGGGAGGGTTGTTGATCGGCATAAACGTTCCAAACGCGAAGGCTCCGACTAACGTGATGTTAATCCCAGCTAACATAATACAGAGTCCACATGCGCAGCACAGGGCAGGAGAAGGCAGTCCATGAGGCCTTGTCTTTTTCTGGGCAGGTTTTTTGGCCAATGAACAGTTATTCTTGTCCGTGAACATTGTGAGCTGTTTTGTGTTTTCCAGGATGTTTTGAGTTCCAATCTTGGTTTGGGAGATAATTGGTGCTTTGATTATGCCATCATCCCGTGATTCCTGGGACAGAAGTAAGAATAATCTTGAGTAAACCTTAAATGCACATGACATTCAATTAAAGAAATTACCAGATGATGCTTAGGGCTACAAACCAACAAGCTACACAGAAAGAGTTCCGTGTCAAAATGGCTAGCAGGACTAATTGGTGTTTTGTACATTGGCTGCTTATGGTTCCAAAATCGAAGATTAGATTTGACATACATGAATGCTCTTTACCTCTACAGCTGGGAATATTGTTACATTATTACACTACGAAGAGGATGGATTATGTTTTGGTCACAACTGATCTTCAGCTATACGTGAAAGTCAGTCTATTTAGGACGTCTAGCAATGCCCTCTAAATGCCTGATGGGAATTTTTGTCCTACGGATGATGGAGATTCGGTCCATGGACAGTAACGGCAGAAATAGAGCTTGGCACAGACAATCCTAGCCATATCAACGAATGTAACTACAGCGAAGGAAAAAATGATTTGATCCCCTGCTGAATTTGTACGTTTGCTCACTGACAAAGACATGATCAGTCTGTAATTTTAATGGTAGGTTTTTTTAACAGTGAAAGACAGAATAACAAGAAAAAATCAAGAATAAGTTATAAATTAATTTTCATTTAACTCAGTGAAATAAGTATTTGACCCCCTTGCAAAACATGACTTAGTACTTGGTGGCAAAACGCTTGTTCTTTGTTGGCCTTGTTCTTGTAGTCGGCCACCAGGTTGGCACACATCTCAGGAGAGATTTTGTCCCACTCCTCTTTGCAGAGCCTCTCCAAGTCATTAAGGTTTTGAGGCTGATGTTAAGCAACTCGAACCTTCAGCTCCCTCCACAGATTTTCTAGAGGCCACTCCAGGGCCTTAATTTCTAAGCGAGTCTATAGAATACAGAACCAGGTTATATAAGCACATGAAAGGTAGTGGCATCTGCATCTGGAGTCTAAGAGATTCTAGGAATAGAATAATGTGGTTGATTGACATGTTGCTCCACTCAAAGGCATAACAACCTGCCAAGGAACTGAATTTGTACATAAATCTGTTGGTTACAGATGGATAATTGTTTCATCTCAGCAAAGCCCAAATAGATCACATTGATGAAACATATCCAAACAAACACTGAGTCATGGAATCAGATGAATCAGATTTGTGTAGGAACATTTAGGGATCATTTTTGTTGAACCCCAACTATTGACTTATTTCTGATTTGTGTTCAACCTTTTCAGTCCTGCAGGCACCAACGGCTTAATACATCCCCACTGCGGAATATATCTTAATATGAAGGACCTCAATGCGCACAAACACATTATTGATTCAAATTTAATTTAGGTGCAACAGATGGCAGGCTAGTTGGTTGTAGTAGTTTGTGTATTTGCAGAAAGAGGCCATATGGTATCTGTGTGGGTTCAGTGAATCGTTTGTTTGGGATGGAGCTGTAAGATATCACAAGACGTGGTTCTCGGTGAGTCAAGGAGAAGATATGATTAATGATATTTCCACGGGTTATTGTCAGTTCTGAAACACATATCATTTTAGCAACATGAATTACTTATTCCTCCCATCCTTTTCATTGTGAAATTTACAGTGGCAACCACCCAGGGGAGTCTGCAACATAGATACCTGCATTTGTAAATACGAACAATATGCTTGTTGAGTCCCCTAGCAAGCATTCACTGGTTGGGGTTGACCATAACTCATATAGGACGTTCTCGTAAAATTCCTTGTAGGGTGGCAGCACTAGTCTCTCATTTCTATGATGGAAACCCTTTCCTGAAGCTGCCAGGCATCATGCCAACAGAGGAGCCTGGCTCCATCACTGCGCCCGTACATCTCGTCAATGGGAATTGCCATCTACTGTATGTTCCCAACGCCCGCAGATGGTCACTTGCAATGTTTGGACATTAAGCAAGGCCCTCCTAAATGCCAAATGGGCACTGATGCCAGTCCAAATCCCATTAATACTCAAATATCCTGGGAATTATATCCAACCCGGGCGGCAAAATCCGTGGAATGTAGTCCTACCGACTACTAAATAGATTCAATCAACTAATGCGGTAAAATGTTTACACAGAAGGACATTTAGAACATTTTACGGCTTCCAATTCATATAGAAAATAACATTATTGTTATAAAAGCATTAGGGGCAGTACAAGGAGCAGTTAATGCTTGGGGGGATTAAGGCGCAACAAGGAGGGTTAATTGTGATTATTATGATCTCGAAACACTTAGTCAATGAAAAGAAGAAATGTTTTTGAGTGGGAATATAAAATCCTTCGCACAATGTGTGGCTATGCCTGAGTCCTCTGAAAAAAGCAAAGTAAACAAAGAGCTGTGTGGTGACGCATACACATGGCAGAAAAATAACGTTCACCAATTAAGCCTTTCTGTGGTGGGGCTAGGCCAAATATCCCCTTAAATTATAGATATATATATATACATACTTGACATATGATTCTAAATCTATACAACCTCCTATACATAAAGGGCTAAATCCCTTTGCAGCAACAATATAAAGAAACCCAGAAGAGTAATAAGAAATGGGTCTTGTATTATTAATGGGTGTCATTAAGGAAAGTGTAGGCCTCGGAGAATACCAGCAAACTGTGACCGTTTTACAGAGACATGTTCTGATGTTGTGCCCGTGCTCCAATATCCTGCTGTCCTGGCATTTATCCCAGGTTTAAACTTCTACGATTAATAGGCTAAGCTTTTCGCAGTCATTAGTATTGTTCACTAGAGGTGGGGTATCCAGCCGTGTCGTTGTGGGTCGCAAACCTGCCCGTGTTTTGGAACCGCAATCAATTAGCACAATGAAAGTCGTAGCAATATATGATTTATACAAAACCTGCGGACAAAAACACGCCGACGTGTGAACTTCCCAAGTATGCTGCCGTAAAGATCCACCGTCTACTCCATATGGGACGTGATGGAGTGGACGTGAAGAATGAGGGCCCAGCGGTGTATGGCTAGCCATGAGTGAAAGGCAAAAGGGGGTGATATTTCGGGTAGCTGAAGTAGCCCAAATGCACCCCAGATATGAACAAACAAAATATGAATACTTCTTAGGCTTTTGCTTTAGTCAGCCCCAGTGGATTCCCCAGGACCTTTCACTTTACTACACCTAAAGGAACTCTCCCTTATCTTGGTTACAGTAAATCGACCCGGGGTTCATTTTGTCAGCGGAAATGCCGCATGTCAGTGTGCCCACAGTCACGTTGATGTACATGGTGGTCGAACCCGTGATTTTATATGAATAGATCCATCTCAATAATAAGACAGACTTGGGTAACTTGGGTGTCTTGTTTTCAAGAAGAAGAGCTGGGTAACGGCTTTAAGCGATTTTGAAAGCCAAATAAACGGCAAAACGCCCACCCACCTCCACAGTAAAATAAACAGTTGAATATCATTTATTGATAACCAGTGTCACAGCCTAGAGGCAACTTTACTGGTATTTTGCCATTATGTCCTTGAGCCAATTTTACTGGGATTATACCCCAATTAGTCCTTAAACCTATAAAATATTAGCTTGTACGTACACACTGCGCATTGTTGCAAATGATACAGAACCTGTGGCCGACGACCCTTTTGGTTACAGTAGCATGGATACCGTGTGGATCTGGCACCTCAGATAGTGATTTCCCTTTCTGTGCCAAACTGTGCAGAATCGAAGCATCTTCCCTTTTCGCATTCTCCTACCTGAAGGATAATACGGATACGGATTTCCTTGCACCAATATGTGCACAAATGGGGTTTTCTGCCGTAGTCTGCAGTTTCTGACAATGGTTGACATCTCTACTTATATAATTTATTTTCTGTGCAAGAAGAAAGATAGTATAACGAGTGATTATTCCAACACTACAGCAATCTTGGGGATAAATGTTAGAGCGAGAGATCATAATCTAAAACTAGAGAGTGAGAGGCTTAGACAGGGCCGGCCCAAGACATAATGCCGCCTGGGGAGAAGTTTAAAATGCCACCCCCTCTGCCGAGGGGGGGGGGGGGGGAGGGCGGCATTTTAAACTTCGCCGACGCCATTATCCATACCCTCCCTCCCTATTATCTACCCTATACCCCCTTTGTACTTACTTTTAAACAGTCCTGCGGCGAGTCTCCCTGCTCTGCCACGGTGCCGGCTTGTAATGCTGAGCGCCGGAAATTGATGTCACTTCTGGCGCTCAGCATTACAAGCCGGCACCCAGACCGAGCTAGAGGGCTTGCAGAGGAGAGACAGGGGCGCCGAGTGGGTACTGACAACTTGGTAAGCGAAAACCACTCGGTTTTCCAAGCGCAAAGTGCCGCCTCTTCAAAAGTGCCGCCTGGGGCAATTGCCCCACTCTGCTCCATTATAGGGCCAGTCCTGGGCTTAGATGTAATGTAAGGATGTTTTACTTTACCGAGAGGGGGTAGATAGGTGGAACAGGGTCCCAGTAGAAGTGGTAGAGGGTAATACAGTGGGGAAAATCAAACATGCATGGGATAGGCATATGGCTCCTGAACCTAAGGACTAATTAAGGTTTGAGTATTTAAATGAGGAAAATGTGCAAACTAGATGCACGCAATGGCTCTTATTTGCTGTCAAATTCTATGTTTATATGAAAATATTTTAAAATGTGTGTTTAATACTGGTTCTCACATCGTCGAAGACAGCGCTCTTGGAAAATAGAAAGATTCAATATTTTCTCATTCCTGCTAACTTCTAAAGGCAATTGATCAAACATTTCCTATTGGCTGAGACATAATTACAACTAATTAAACAGCTTACTATCTATAATGCTTAACCAGAGTACTAATGAACATGAAGATTGGAATTCAATGAAATAATAACCCTGTAAAACCGGTTCTTTCTGTTATAAGTGGAAATACCGGTATGTTTGTTCACCAATTAAAACTGCTAACAAATTGAGTTTTATTTTCTGAATTCCCATTTTTCTCACTTAATAAAAAATGGAATTTAAAACATTAAGAACACAAAATGACCATAATGGATGATAGTTGAGCACTTCTGAATGGGAATGCAATATTACCTTTTGTTGCTATATACTGAAGGTAAATTGCGAGGGATGGGGTTAAGCATCTAGTACTTTTCATACCGTTTGGTACAGTCTATGCTACTTTATCCTTTATACGACATTGCCGGAGCAGATAAAGGAAGCAAGGACATTGTAACACGAAGGGCTTGCTGCATCTGCATTCCAAATCTATTTTAAAGAGGAAGCCCTATAGGAAAAAAACAACTGGAGCGTAGAACGCAGTGTTGTATACAGCGGCGTAGGTTTGGTTTGAAAAACACTGGTTTTAGCTCATTTTGTCCCAATAAACCTTTTTACCTAGAGGCTATCGTTCCTGTCAGTGGTAATATTCTGGGTGACTTTCCCTGCCCAATCACCATACTGAGCTGATTCTTTATGGTAAAGCCAATGAAGTCCGTTCTTCCATAGACTATCATTAGTCAGAGAGTCAGGCTGGTTGATTGAGACTGAGTCATTCTATTGTTTACCACAGATAGTGTGCGCAGGGTGTTTGTCCAGTAGATAACAGAGCTGGAACACATACAAATGGCTAATATGCAGCTGTCAGAAAACATATAAAAATAATAATACAATATGTTTTTTTTAATCTAATACTAGTAATAAAGTAAAGTAATAAAATGGACATTTCAAACAGTACATGGGACTGGATTCTTCCCATTTGTTTGAACGCTAGAAATACATATTCCTCCAACTTTGTAAGATGAATTTATGGACAGTCTTCTTTGCTAAACTATTATATATATATATATATATGTGTATTTATTTATATATAACATTTGGTGGAAGAGACACTCTAGGTACCCCAAAGCATGCTGCAGATTGTCCATGTTTATCCGACAACTCACTTTGGGTAAAACACTTTGGGTGGAAGAAATATTGATCTACATTTCGCTTTAAAGATTCCTATTGATTGAATTGATTAACACGTGTCAAAATAATAGCAAATATTAATAATCCGCAGATCAGCACAACTTCCGCCTCGGTGTTAGGGTAGCATGCTACTGTGATGTTTAAATGAAAGGAGTCAATCTTCTGAAATCTAGATTGATAACCCTTTTTGTTCTCGGCAAATCCCGGAATGAATTAGATAGGGACGTTACTGCGGCTGCATAGAATGGTCCATCATCAACAGAAAAGCATATTACCTCATTAAAAGGACAATGCTGGCATTGAACATGGATACTGTTCAGGGTGTTGCCTTGGTTACCGCATCCAATGAGCAAACATCTAGTTCTTCTAAGTTTTATATTTAACCCTTGCAGGCAATGAGCCATCAAGGCAGTAAGAAGGCATAGATGTTACTCATTGTCACCACTTGGAAAACTCATGGCTGGATGGCTGTAGCAGGGGCAAGGAGGCAATTATTTAGTCCTTCTCAGTCTGATGCCTTTAGTAAGTCTCACAACTGTATTATAGTTGATTTCATTTATTCAGTGCTTGTAGCTCATGTCTGAAAATCATGGGGAAATCCTTTACTCTATTGGTGTTTACATTTTATTTATTCTTATTTTAATGATGGGTGATCAGAAGGAATGATGGATGGGAGAGAGAAAGACAAAAGAAGGAACCCAAAATGAACTAAAAAATATATTTACCCCTTAAATATTCCAAAGTGATAGAACTGCATGAATGTCCACAACAGTAAAGAATTTGAATAGGCTGCTAAGAATCTATAAATCTTTGGAGATATTCCTGCTGTTGATGATGTTTCTGCTGGTCCTTTACTCTACAACTGGCAAAGAACACGTGTAAAGGTTTCTTCAGCTAGAACCTGCTCCTCAAACACTGACTTCCACCCAATGTCCTGGTCAATGTACTAATTACAAAGGTATATTGGTCCTCCCCGTACTGAGAGGGGTTAAAACTAGACTGCATGGACCTTTTGGCTAGTGAATCACACCTTGGCAAAACTTACACCATGTAGAAGACAATAGAGACCTCCCAGATCTTTGGATCCATGCCAGCAACCCAGTTCAGCCAGTCTTTTAACACTGAACACTAATTTTGTTTTTATTGAGTCATCTTCAACCTTAGGATCATTAATGACAGAATTAAGAGAAACCATCTTATATTCTTCCCAATTATGGATAAATAATCCTTTTCTTTCAGACTATACATGAAATAGAAGTGGGTATTCCCTGGTATGTTAGCCATCGCTGACCTCCCTGAGTTTTCATGTGATGATTTTCCCATAGCACTTGTAGGCATCTTACTATTAATATTGGATCCTCACTCACTGAAGCAGCGAGACTCATGCTGATTAAAGACACCCTTAATACCTGTATTTTGGATTAATGGATGTAAATGATTTTAATTCGAGTTCGAGAACCTCCCCAAGGTACTTACCAAAATCCCCCAACTCTGTACTGCAATAAAACAATGGAGAAGATCAGCTGAGTAAAAAGAGATAAATCCAGACAGCAAGACATGAGATGTGACAGATCAATAAAAAGAAAATACCGACAGTCGATCCTTCTCAATGAAAAAGCTGGGGGGGGGATCTGATCGCAAAGCCCCAGCTGGTGAAAACTTTGATTGAAACTAATAGGAGACCCTTAGCAATCCAGAAACATCACAGATCCTCCCTCTGTCTGGGTAAAATATCCCTCTGCGTTCTGGATTCCAGAACCACGAGACACGAACTCAGAAGAGAAATCCTTTAGGTTGGTGTCTTCTCCATAGAAGCGCAGTCATTCATCACATAACGAGCTCTCTTGTAGACTCAATCAACGAGGAAAAAAAGGCAGATCTCTATGAAATTTGGAGCTCTGGAGACCCCCTGCCGAAGAAAACGATATAGCTGTTAGCCGTCCTCCTTTCCACTCGCTGGGTGAGGACCGGCCTCTCACCGGGACCGTTAACACCGCCGCAGGTAGGAAAAGCACGGAGCTGTCCACCCATGTGGTCCTGAAACACTCGTAAGATGTGTCTGCAGTACCGCAGGCAAACGCTAGGGGCGCCAGGCGTCACGGCAGACTTCAAGCAGTAGAATTGTTGCAGGTGGGGGAGACGCGGTGTTTTTTTTGACAACCACAGAACGTTAAAACCATTAAACCATCTTATTGCTTATAATGTGAGCTGCTAAGTCAATAACGAGTTACTGTTTATTGTCTGACAGCACTAGGAACACTTTTAGCAGATTAAACAATATTACTGAATGTATGATGACATTTACATACTAAACATTAGAGACCTGTGACAATGTACAATGCTGGGAAAAGTCAATGCTCTTTATATTATTATTTTATTATTACTATTATTTTTTTATTATTATTTTATTATTATTCACATTTGTGCTTCATTTGTTCTCTGAGCAGAACTGGAAATATCCATTCCTTCACACTTAGAAATAATGTCTTGAAACAGAATAGTCCTGTCAATTCTATCTACTATCTAATAAATAAATTGGCCCTTGTAATCCCTGGAAACTAATTTATGCATTAGCAAACTTACATACTAACTCTCAGATTCACACTCATTCTTACAAACTTACACCTACACTCTCACTCTAACACCCACACAATTACACTAACGCAAACACTCACTCTAACACACACACATATACACACTACCAGTAAAACATATTCACTTTATCACACATCACACCCTTCCCTTGCCCAGAGCATTTCTGTATGGCTGCTTGCACACAGTGCGCCATTACGTCTTTGGCCTCCAAGAGTGGACCAGTCCAAGTCAGACCAGCCATATTTGAAAAATGTTGAGCAGCCCTAGGAAATTGCCCCTTTCCCGCACAAGCCTGCCCCTGGTGTTTTTTTGTTGATTTTATATATCAACATGTATTCCATGGTTGTATTTTTGTATTTCCTTCTAAAGGGTGTGTGCATACAGGTAGAAGACATCCAGCTGATGGGGTACAGGCAAACACTTATTGGAATCAAGAACTCTCATCATGTGCATAAAGCCAGTCTAAAGAATTCATAAATAACAAGTAGTACAAAAAGTACTAACTAAAAGAGCTAACTGGTTCTTTTCTGACATCACTATGTACGGATGTAACTTCTTCCCAGAATAATTACAGATCATTCTGTCGCCTTAGAGACAACGGTGGGCATACCAGAAGCCGAAGGTATTTTCTTGTCGTAACATGTTTTAATTTTTAGTTTTCAGCAGAGTGCTTATAAGATTAGTGTATTTGTGTTGTGATCACTGGAGTGAGAAAACAAATGTGACAAGTGTCAGAGAGCCGCAGCGGATCTATTAAAATGCTCATGACTTAAAAGAGAAATTTCATTAAGAAATCCATGTTGTATTTTAATACAATATGTGTTTATAAAATCTCACCAACCATGCAAGGGTGAGCATGTGGATAGTGGAGCCTGGGTGCAGTATTTCTTTGGTATCCCCTGGGAAGGAACACACCTGAACATACACTCACATCCACACACCCACTCTAACTCCATACACTTACACATACATACACACATACACTTTCTCCCGCTCGCCTGCTTGCCCTCTCCCACTCCACTAACTATAAGCTCACACTTAACACATGTGCTAACACTGTACACGAACACCTACTCCCCACAAGCCAACACCAAACGTTGACACACACTCATGCTAACACAATACACTGACACAAACCATGTGTATCTCATTTTATTTCGTTATTTTTATGTGTTAGGTTGTACACATTTGAATCTTCCCCATTGTAATCTGTCTGTTGACACTTTGGGCATAAAAAACATTATTAACTATTTCTCTATTATGGGAAGGACACTACAACAGAGTTACTGTAAAAGCTGCCCATGGAGTCAAGCAGATCTGTTACCTTTCCCAAATATTTCTATACACTAAATAAACAAAATGTAATCGTGTTTATAGGTTAAAACAAACAAACATGTTAATATCTTTATCATAAAACCTACCTCTATTTCATGGGCAGAGATATCTGAAGTTCCTGTTCTCAGGACATAAATGATTATTCCTCGCCACAATGTTATCTCTCCCCGTTTAGGTGCTGTAACCATAGGGGAAAAGAGAATGGAGAGAACTTCAGGACATTGATTAGTAAACTCAGAGGCATGTCATGGGCTATGGAAAAAAAAAGGTTTGTTAATCTTATTCAGTCGCATTTTAAATTAACTCAATAGTGCTTTGATGTTTGTCCTATTTCATGAGAAAATTACACATTTCAAAAGATGAGTATTGAAAATAAATTCCCCCAAGCAAGTTTATCCAACTGTTTTTAAGACTATAAAATATTGTAAATGATTTTTAATAATTGGTTTGATAATGCCGGTTATATACTATATTAAGCTCATGTTTTTATCCTCATCGTTGTGGATCTCTCTATGGTACGTTGTATGGATCATTTGAACCCAACAGGAGGTCTACAGACTTCATTACTGAGTAGAGATGGAAGCAAATGAAGAGATGCATATAAGGATTTAGTGATCCGAGTGCCCGATCGATATGAATGAGCCATTTCTATGCTGAGTTGTGTCTCAGTAGCTACAACTCAGCTTCAGTGGGAAAAAAAATACTATTATAAAATCTCATTAAGACCTGTGGAGGGTCATGATGTTTGCTTTTTGTGATACTCCCTTTGCATTGTCCATTGCCAAACCTTACATTAGAATGATGCTAATGACCAAGGGATAATGGATAGTTCTGGAGCTGTGATGAAACACTGGATGCTTGACCATCCACCAAGACTGATCCCCCAAGGCTTCTACCACCCTGGGCCCTTGGAACCCCATCATGAATGCATTGGAAAGAACCCCATGGAAGCGTCCTCCAGTTCAACACCCTTGATAGCTGACTAGTTTGCCTATATAATAGGGCTAGTCCTGCCACCCACAGGGCTATAGGAATGGTCACTGCTATATCAATAAAAGAGTGGGTCTGGTGGTTACTCTTGTGCTAGGTCTTCCTTCAGTTTATTCCATTCCTGTTTGGAGGAAGAGGAAATTAATCTCACGTTCAAGTTGCGATGCTGCATGTATCTCTTTGGCAATCAAAAGGTTAGCCCTGTCAGTGAGAACTAAAATTAGACACGCATCGCCAGGTTTAATATTTCATCTTCATAAACTTGTTTACTGAAAATGTATGCACATAATTAACTTGTATTTATATGTCATCTATGAAATTGCTGAGGATGGACATCAAGGTCTCCGTGTTAAGGCATTGTTTTCAAGCTGCTCCACAAATGATCATGCAGTCTGCTAGCCTAGCTCCCTCATCTCAAGTGTCTATTTGAATACACCAATCATCTTTTTTTTTTTTTTTAATATATATGCTTGGAAGTTATTTTTAATAATGTGACTAGCAGGAGAAGCAGACCTTGACTGGCGTTATCTGTTTCACTTAGTGCTATGGGCAATAAGTTTTAAGTACAGAAAGTATTAGGAGATCATGCTGTGAAACAAATGATAGATCATACTATGACATCAAAGAATGGGTGCTCTGTCATTTGTATTTCATTTTAGGGAGTTGAATGGTCAGAAATGAGAAAAAGAAGCAAATGAATGTTAGGTGAAATAAGGGGAAGAACTGATTAAAATAAAGAAAGACCAAGAGTCGAGAGAATGGCGACCTTGATGCTGGCCATGACCTGCCCTGGTCCTACCCTTCATATAAATGTCTATGGATATCCTTGGTCCTTACTGTATCCAGGTTCCTTTAGACATTCCAAATGGAATTAGAAATGGCTTTTCCTTTGTAGGGTCAAGTATGGTCAATAAACTGCCGGATGTATCCTTTCGTTGTCCTTCTCCCGTCCTCCTCCTCCTCCTGCAGTTTCCAATTCATAAAATGATCATGTCCCATTGCTCCTTGAAGAACATCATTAATATTCATCTTTTTTTCTTTATGGTAATAACCCCTTGAAATTTATTGCTAAGTGGCATTTTTCCCAGACAGCCATGGTTAGCTATGGACTAAAGGTGATTGAGTTTACGTGCAATGAATTAAATACATTGGTGTAAATAAAGCATTGCATGGTTTATCATGGATTAAGTTATCCATTTTTATGCTATTTTCACATCAACAACAAAAAAAGGCAACTGAGTTTCGGCAAAGATTGACTGTTTGATCCATGGCAGCTATCTAGTTTAATGAAGCATCTTCTGGTGCTTGCCAGCAAAATTTTAAGACGGACTGTCGCCTTCAAGGCTTTTGGCATAGCTAAAAACAGTTATTCAAATTAGCTATCGCTTGTACTTTTTGTTTCTCAGCGTAATTGTTTTGGAGGCGTTGTGTTTAAAAATGAAGGACTACTTTATATGATGAAAGGTGAGGTCTTTACAGGTAGAACATATCCCAGATACAATGTAAACGCATTAGAGCATCAGGCTCTCCAGAGCTCTGGGGACCATAGGCACATGTCTAGTACGCCTAATGCATAATCCAGTACTGATAGGGAAGAATAATCACCCAAGTGATGCCTGTCTCATCTCTTATTGTGTTTTTTTTTACCCCATATCATTAGATTGCTGGAGGGGTATACAACAAGCATGTTTAAAAGGGCGCCTCATTTCATCTCATAACAGACCTCACAGTTCAAGATACTGTAAGAATATTAATATATTTTCCATTAAATATCATTGATATACACTGCCTGGAGTCTTCTTCCACTCAGGAGGCTGCGCTTAGGTTCTGGATATCCAACTAACTTAACTGTCAGCGATAAATCCATATACCATGACAACGTTTCTTTTTTATTTTCTGCCAGTAAGATACATTACATTTTTATCCTGATACGTCAGAAAATATCGATACTAAATTGAAATTATAACATCCCAATAGCCAATCAGTAGTTAGTAGTAGTTTTTATAGGGGGGGGGTTCAGTTCTATGTCTTTTGCATCTCCTTCCCTCCCTTGCTCTATACACATACACTAGATAGATAGATAGATAGATAGATAGATAGATAGATAGATAGATAAACAGGGACTATGATTCCATTACATTCTAAATACATAAGACATTAATTTGTAGCTGGTCCCCCGTTTGCAGCTATAACAGCTTCCATTCTTCTGGAAAGGATTTCCACAAGATTTTGGGGTGTTTCTCTGGGAATTTATGCCCATTCATCCAGTAGAGCATTTGTGAGGTCAGCCATTGATGTTGGACGAGAAGGCCTGGCTCGCAATCTCCGTTCTAGTTCATCTCAAAGGTGTCGGGGTTGAGATCAGGGATGTGTGCGGCCGGTCAAGTTCTTCTGCCTCAAACTCATCCCACCATGTCTTTATGAACCTTGCTTTGTGCACCATTATTCGGACTAAGGTATTGGGACATCTTAATGCTTCGGCATACCAAGACATTTTGGACAATGCTAGGGTTCCAACTTTTGTAAACAGTCTGGGGAAGGCCCTTCTCTATTCCAGCATGACTCTGCCCCATGGAAAGGTCCATAAAGACATGGTTGGATGAGTTTAATGTGGGAGAACTTGACCGGACGCACAGAGCCATGACCTCAACCCCATTGGGCACTTTTGGTACAAACTGGAACGGAGATTGCGAGCCAGGACTTCAAACTTAAAATTGCAAACAGTGTACAATTTGTGATAAAGATAGGATACTCAGAAAAAGGTTTAAGCAAATATTAGAGTGTGTTAAACATATCAATATAAATACAAGAAACCCATATTAAATGAAGATGTACATAAGGAATTAAAAATTTACCTTTTATTTTCTGAGCTTAAACTAATATGTAAAACGCTGATGATGATGATGACTTTAGCCATCAGAAGCATCACTTCACCTCTGAGTCTGTGAAAAAGCTACAGACTGTAGGAAATACTGCAACTCTAAAGGTCAAATCGACCTAATAAAACACATTTATTAATCTACTGTCTTCGCCTTTTACTAACTAACCATAGATGGGTTGAGACAGATTAATTTATCCTTGGCCTCTCCATTGCCATTCCTATTTAAATATTTCAATAACAATTACATCGATTAAACAATAAAAAATAGGCATGGATATATAATAACGCTAAGTGTTATATATGCGCTTTGACGTAACCCTGAATTAATTGGCCAAGTCTAAAATTGCATGGGATATGTTGTATTTGTAGCGCGTATGCTGGAGAAATCCCCATCGTGCGCAGAGTAATATTTCCTCGGCTTGGTGATAACTGCTGATGAGTCTTTTTGGCAATCAGATCCAGAGGGGAAGACGACGGCCTGGAGAAGAATACAGAAAGAGAACAGAAATCACCAGAAGACTCTTAAATCAATGATCTTGCAGCACAAACGCTTGTACAAGCTGCTTGCACCAAATACTCGAGGGCAGGCTGTGAAGTGTACTAATGCCAAGCTCGACAGGAGACAGAGGTCTGCAATCTGTTTAGGATTTTACTTTATTGATTAAACCCCTGCAATTTGGGAAATATTTTTTGTTAAGCACCTTCCCTTATGATCAGACGGCGGCATACGGGTAAAGAGATATAGATCTGAACTTCCACCAGGGGTCTCAAACAAGAGAATACGAGGATTTCCTTTCCGGATAGAATGTTCTTTATTTTTATAATAAATATTGTAAAATAGAAGTAACAGGTTTAAATTGCATTATATGGTTGCTATGTGTAAATCTGCTGCTATACTGCAAACCGAGGGTCTGGCAACCGTATTGGGCAATCAGGGACCCGATGAGTGGCTGTTGAACGGGCCAGGTATAATACATTTACACTATAAAGAACTAAGTCTAGCCATGGCATGGTTTATCAGGCCTTATATGTCCTTCTGAGGTAGGCCACTGGGATATGATGTCATAACATCACACTCGGGAGAGAGGATGGCAGTGGTAGTAGTGAGTTCCAGGGACATTGCCTTGATTGGTAATCCCAGAATGAGCAAATGATGGTAACATAATGACTTAAATGATGTCATATAGGAAGATCACTGTGGCCCAAACACCTTTAATCCAGCCAAGGAACCAGTAGTTTTCTGCATCTGGTAACATTTTATATTTACATGAAGTGGCAGATATTATGAAAATGTAGATTTTTTTCTTGTAAATTTCAGTTAAACTTATAAAAAATGAGTTTAGGTATGAGTAATGATATGTTAAATAAATATACAGAATATTGTACCTTAATAAAAATGCTTCTCATCCTCATCAAGAAATAAAGTGCTGCGTAAATTGTCGGCGCTATACAGTATAAATAATAATAATAGTAATAACGATACCAACGTGCTTATAGTGTTTAACAAAATAATGGAGCTAGATATAAAAAATTTTATGTCCTATTTATTACACCAGAGACAGTTACAGAAGTCTGTCTACAAGCATTTCCCTTCCCGAAAAGCCAAAATAAAATCTGTATTCAGAACAAACTCAGAACGCAAACTTAATGAAAACAAAAATGTGTGCGGAATTCTTTATATAACATCAGAAACACTCTTCTCCAAAAGAAATAATAGGACTGGCCATGTTATTCTCGTACAGGAATCCTTAGCTTGATTTAAAGATCCTGAAATGATAAAATAATTTTTCATATAAATGACAATTTTATGCTACACACAATAATGGGGCTTTGGTGGGATTTGGTGACCGAAGTAGTCATTTGAATCTTATTTATAATAAGATGTCTTCTGGTAATATACATGTGTTGGAGCGTTCAAGCTCGTGTCACCATCGTCCCCATGGTGCCCACACTCATTAGGCGTTGGCTGGGGATTAAAGTTAGGGATTTAAATCTAGAGGCTCAGATGCTTAGAGGTGATGTAATTAGGTTTTACTTTCCTGAGAGGGTGGTCAATAGGTGAAACAGCCTCTCAGCAGACGTGGTAGAGGCTAATACAGCGAGGGGACTTAAAATACTTGTGATGGGCACAAAGCTATCATGAATGAAGACGAGAAGAACAATGGTTGATTAACGTTTGAGTCTTTACATCCGGGAAAATGGGCAGACTGGATGGGTCAAATGGTTTTTGTCTGCCATCACGTTCTATGTTTTCTACGTAAATTCATGTTAGCCAGAAAAGTCCAAAAAACATGGACGTTGGCCAACACATAGATGGTTCACTTAGCCCATTCTCCATCTACACCCCTCATCCCGTCGTGTCAAGCCCTCTTCCCCTATTATTTTAAACCATCAAGTCACCGCTACAATAGGGGACCAAACAACTTGACCAAGAAGAATAATCATACAGATCCTGAATCGAGAAGTTCAGACGGCTGCTCGCAGACCACCTTAGGACTACAGGGTAATAACGTTATGGGGGGGGGAGCGTTCCTGAAACCTGCGTTAAAAGGCAGTCACAGATCCTTTAAAAGAAAATCCATAGCATTCTAATATTACCATGTAACGTCCACTTCCTTGCCGCAAAAGGAAAATCTACAAGCAGCTGCCCTATTAAAACACCATGAATAAAACATGTTCTGAAGCAAGAGGGAATCACAGAAAAAAAGTCCTGAATTCATTTTCATTCATTTAAGACTTGAATTGTTTTAGGGGAGTAGAATAATTTTAACATAATGGGGATTTTATATAATTTTCGTGTCGGTGGAAAGCCTGGGGAATAAATCTGTCACATAGATGCAACATGTATTTCATTACATAAATGTTTAAATTCAAATTACTCTTGGAGAAATATGCTGGGTTTTTTTTTTTTTTATTTAAAAACCAAAGATGTCTTTCAGCAGGGGTATTTGTAATTCCAATTGAACAGCTGGGCATGGTTGTTTTGGGGGTATATATTTATACTACCTTACCTTACCTTACATTTAGTATTTTGCTCTTTATGAATAAATTATAACATTGTTGTTCATCACCTATATGGTTATATTGGGTTGGCAGTCATCATATCAACTGTGTGTTCTTACTTTCCATTCTGGACGGTCCTACTATTTGCCGATGGGTACAGCTGAATCCTAAGGTGTCCTGAAATCGAAGAATTGTTGCTGGTGGGGATGATTAAGCAGTAGCGCCATTTTATGGCCAGTGGTGGCCAAGTGAGGTTTGGCTGGCAGCTGGATACGCACGACCACAAGTTACGTTCGCAGTTTGTGGGTCCTATGTATCCACGTTTCTTCACCAGTTATGGTGCCCGAGCGCCAGTAACTAGGGATGACGCCTTTTACCGAGCCGTATACTGGAAATCGTTGAATGGTTGCTCCCAGGGGTTCGGACGGGAGTTTTTTTTTTTAATTTAGAGAAATTATTCATATTTTGTTCATCGGAGAGAAAGGAGAAAGAAAATGTAAAAAAATTTAAGTCGTGTGAAAGTAGAAAGGGAAACAATAAAAAAGAAGAGGTAAAAAAAAGAAAGGAGAGGGGACAAAAAAGAAAAGAGGAAAGGGGAGAATGGAAGAGAAGAAAAAAAAGGAGAGAGGAACGGGATACGTGAAAAGAAGTGACAAATGAAAGAGAGAATGACAGAATAGAGAAAAATCAGAGGATAGACACACCTTCACACTCACTCTAACACACACACACACTCATACTAACACAGACACTAATACCCACAGACTCTGATGAACATGCACCTAGACACTCACACAAACATGCATACACACCAACACACACCCTGCCACTCATACACACACACTGACATTATAAAAAAGTTTTTTGTATCTTAAAAGAAAAAAGACCTAAGTGCACTTGTAGATTTCTACATGTATCTATATATTATCCTAAACTGTAGGCATCACGATGTGAGTTCATGTCGGGTAACCGCCTGTAAAAAGTAGGATATCTAAAAAGTTTTAGCTCTAGTTGAAATGTTAGTCCCGCTAAAGCTTATACCGAGACCTTCTTTTTGTTTCATGCTATGTACACGCAATGTTTATTCTTTATCTACAGTTCTTTTCAGTTATTTAAAGGGTTTATGGTAGCCTTTGTGCTTGAAGGCCAGCTTTGTAGCAAGCATAACAATCAAGGTCGCATAGTATACGGGGACTGTTGGAGGGTCCCGTTAATAATTTATTGTTACAAGTGGATAAAGGGCTCGTATCGGTAGGCAGAGGAGCGTCAAGGTGATGTGGTTGGGTATTCACGAGACGCCTGACCCTGACAGCTTCTCCCTTTCTGCCGAACGCTGTTACGGCGAATGCATCTTGAGAAAGCGGGCACGCTGTGTCTCTGACACATACTGCGGTCCTGTTTCTGCGGATGAAGTCATCTCGTTACCCAAAGCATATGGATACCGGTTAAAAATAGCACCGTTTGAAGGACACTCGCCGGTACTCTTCCAGTAAATATTGAGCTTCAGCAACCTGTTCGCAGCTCATTGTTCTGTAGATACAATCAGCGGAACCATTACGTGTGTTCTTTGTACAGATCCGAGCAGAAGCAGATTATAAAAGAGGACAGCCGGGCAACATTTTGGTTGGGAGCTATGTGAATATTCTTAACTCCCGGCAGCGAGGCATCAATTTGCTCACAAGGCCATTAGACAAGGACTGTCTTCTTTAAATGTCAAGGGAAGTAAAAGCAGATCAGAAAACATGCGTTATATAAAGTCACATATATATCACTTTTTCCTTGCAAATATGTTTTCTGGTGGGAATTAAAGGGATTATGTACCTTTCAAGGCATTAAATATGTAGAATCTGGATTGTTTTGATGGAATACATTAAATGTGCTGCTCCACTTCATCCCATGGCATTGAAGGGATTAGAAGATGATCGCTGGATCATAAATTAAGACAGTTCTAGTACTTATTCAATCACATTACCTTATAATGTTCAGACGTGCAGAGTAATAAGAGTACGTGGATTACCTATAAACTTGACAATGCTCATAACCATTAATAGGATGAAATCCAATAACTTTATCTTTTTATATTACCCAAAGGTAGAACGTCTGTTTTTATTCGGTCATTAGACTGATCATAAAAAAAAATATATGTTCTCATTCTTATCACTGATATAACACAACGAGGAATCACAAGCCTTAACAGATATTATCATATTATTATGCAATGTCATGGTGATGAGTCGGATGAATTTTTCCAACTCGTTTTTGGGCAATGAACTTTGTTCTTTGCCCATTCTTTTTTGTCAAAAATTTTGTGGGCGTTTTTTATTTGGGAATGAAATTTGTTGCCCGATGACCACATTCACTCACAGAGTTTCAGTCAAACTCCCAATTCTTGTTCATTCTCACACCATCTGTGCAAATGTTTCCCTACCTTCTCTGCCGCTTCCAAATCTACCTCCGCATCTTCTTCATTTTCTCTTCTCTCTTCAATCCTTAATATGCTGTCTTCTTTCTTCATCCGCATCCCTGTGGACGTAACCCAGCGGCAACCTCAGCCAAAATGGCGGTGCTGCAGTCATTTCCCCGGCTGCGGCTATGTGCGTTAACGACCACCGCTGCCGCCACATTTACACGATGCGCTTTAACAATCTCCCGTGCCGGCACTGCTCCCATGGAAAGTGCTGGCAGGAGAGGCTGTCTGAGCGTATCAGAGAGTAGGATGCAGGTCCCCTGCAGCGCTGCGGGGGATCTGTATCCTAACCCTGCTTGCCCGTCGGGCGATATGAATCGCGCATTCATGCGCTAGACCCCGAATATAGGCCGCACCCCCACTTTAAAGACTTAAAGTGGGGGGAAAAGTGCGGCCTATATTCGGGCAAATACGGTACTTACGTGGCTTGGCTCTTCATAGCTGAAACGTTTCATCCCACTACAACTCATCAATGTTGTCAATGGTAGCCAGGCAGGTGGGTAGGCGAGAGAGAGAGGGAAAAGATACTCTTATAACAAATACAAATTGAAACTGCTAAAGACAGCTGAAATACATAAGCAAAATTCTTTGGAATTGTTGCCTTGTTAAATAAACTATTGCTTAAAAATAAACTCCATATCTTAACTGTTTACACTAAAAATTGGCAACTCAAAGTCCAAGTTCCATTAACGACAAAACCAGGACATTTTGCTTAATTTAACTGCGGGGAAGAAAATTGCTCGGAGCAAAAAGCAGGAAAATTAAAAAAACTTTCTTACGACAGGCTGTTGAAGGACCATTTTTTATTGTTAATTGGGCCCCAGGAGGGTATATATAAGATCACACATGCAGAAAATGATGTCATATCTCAGTGCTCTGCATGGTAGACAGCAACCATGGCGGTACAGGGTAGGGGGAAGCTGGGGCAACATACAGCTCTACTCGTAGAGGACTTTTTAAGTATTTAAATGAATAAAAAAATATAAATTTGACTCTATTCCATCTTATGAATATTATATTTGTTGCTGCCACAGATCTTGTCTCATTGAGGCATTTAATGGGGTCTGTGTACATTTAGGACCCTTAAGATGTAAGTTAAGGCCATTGATATTAACATGTATGGTGAGAGAGAGAGGTTAAATGGTAGAACCCCCCCCTATACCCCACGGCCACCAAATTCTTCATAATTCTAACTTTCCTAGAAGGGCGCCTGGAATGTCAAACTGGCTCTGGCTTTTATATAACTAAGCCAAATAATTAAATTTAATATACATATTTTTAATTATACTGATGACATTAGCTGCCTTATAATTTAATTTGACATTTACAGTCGTAATGATTTACATTTCTTTACAAGACTTACTTTTGTCAATAAACATATACATTGAATTATCTTTGATACCGTATAAAAAGTCAAAAGCGGCATAAAGATGTTTTGTTTCATGAAGGTGAATTGAAAGCAATTTTATGAAAGTTTTTTTTTCCTTCAAATAACGCAGTTTGGATCAATAAATAGTTTACGTGAGAAATCCTTAATAAAATAAGAGAAATGTAGGTTTTGCTGCAGGGAAATAGACTCTTACACCACTTAACAAAGATCACCGGCCACTAATTTGGTAGAACGCAGATAAATAGCCCGTCAGTTCTTATAATCACCCAGATTGGACGATATTCCAATTAAAAAATAGCCGTTAACTGTTACGGTAATGATAATGTACGGCCTTCCTGGATAATTAACCTTCGGCAATTATGCATTTCTCTGCTACGTATTTCTCAGGGAGCTGGAAAAAGGAATGGTCAAGTTGGAAGATTTAGGATAATAAAAATGTCAAATAAATAATTTCATAAAAAATGTGTGTTTTATTGTCACTCGATGTTATGAGCAGCAATGTAAATAATATAGGAATTATTTTTAGGGCTAGAGCTTGAAGAAACTAAAATATACATGTCATGTAATACAATGAATACATTTTACCACTTGCAAATCTGTGCATGGATTCTTTTATAAACCGCAAATGGTATAATGAATTGTATTTGCCAAAAAAAACCCAGAAATAAGCAGCAATAGAAACATTATTTCTCATATTTAGGCTTTTTCATTCAGCGGAGTTAATAAAATCAACAAATCTGCCCCCTCATTCTCCGGGGTATTTATAAGGTGGGTATTGGGAGCTTCTCCTTAACGTATTTAAAAGGGGCACTCCGGCCATCATACACAGTTTAATGCATATAATAGCTGTGTATCCCCCCCACACACCTTCTAAATGCATGGAGGGATTCGCCCCCAAACACATTTGGCTCTTTCCCTGCCGCCGGTGTTCATGTAATATACTCACTGTCGGCACCGGCTCGGTGAGGGTTTTGGGGCTCACTCATCCTGTATATAGATATATAGATATATATAATCATTTATGAGTTTGAGGTTAACGCACTACCGACCTGATACTAAGGTTTCAAAACCTTCGTGCAGTGATTCCTGCTTGATTTTATTTGCAGGTTTCACTTTTAAATGCTCTTCACCCATTTCACATATTTGCAAGCAGGTTCTGGAAGAACAAGATCCAGCGCGGTTAGGAAAAAACGAGATAACCCGTTGTACTGCGCTGCAGAATGCGATGGTGCTATATATGTCAATCAGTAATAACAATGCGGTGTTAAAAGTGGATCAGAAGGAACATTCCAATGGATGTTATATCAGTTACTCGTATTTTGCCAGGTAGAATGACTTTTTATACAAAACCGCCCCCCCCCCCAAAAAAAGTGACTAAAGGGCCGCATAATTCCAGTGCTTGAGGGCAGCAAACCGGCCGCGACTCCGGGATATAGCCTGAGCGCCGGTATCTCAGTTAACAACTCATTGAGCTACGTGTTTTCTGGCAATGATACATCAGAAGGGTGAGAAGAGAAGCTATATATCGCGGTGATCCCTTAAAGTAGGCACCGGAGTCTCCAGGAATCAGAATTGGCTACTGGGACCCCGGGGATCCTTTCCCTGTCCCGGTAGGGGGAAGGGCAGACTTTATGTCCGCCAACGCCATGTCCCGCATACTGACCTCAGCCCAGCAGCTTCCACTCAACTCCTATGTAGAGCATGACAGGACTTACTAGGAAGCTCTCACGTATAGACTGCAATCCGTATGCAAGGGCACTTTAAGACACGGTTAGATTTTAATCATTTCTTGTCATCCTCTATAATTTTATCCAGATCTAGAAATCTGCCGAGAGCAACAACTATAAAAAATGCCCCTTCATCTCTCACCAATACTCTTTGCCACAAATCTCTGCACAAGTACGGCATTTAAGGTTAACATTTTCCTTCTTCAGAGTTTTAATATCTCGGCAGCATATTCTTTGCCGCTTCATATTAAAAAAAAATAAATTAAAAAAAAAAATAAGCTTTTCGAAATGACGAAGGATCATTAGAAAAAAAATTAAAATACTAAATCAACCACAAGACAATCCAATATCCCTACACAACCCTCCCATCTAATAGTTGCTATGACAACTTGTTTCCATGGAAGGAGAAAAAAAAAAAAAAAGAAAAAGCCCCCTTGTTCGAAGAAACATGGATACGCTCCAATCACATTACAGGAAATCGGTCAAGTTTGTCATTTTAGACATAAGGACTCTTGCGACAAAGCAGTTTATGCACTTAAGAAGAATAACCCCGGGCTACAGCCACCATCCACAGAGGAAAAAAACCCCCGCAGGATTTAAAGTTTCTGTATCCCTTAATAGCTACTGTGATTACGTAAAAGTAACGGGGAAGAAAAAAAATGACTGAGCTATGAATCTGGAAAAAAAAACGTTCATGAAACTATTCATATAAATGTTCAAAAAGTCACCTGGGGGGGGGATGTGACAATGAAACAAAAAAAAAACAAACAAAAAAAAAAACTCCCAAGAGGCTCTATACAGAAGGGACAGTCCCTCCTTCCATGGAGCCCAGAATATTTGGCGAGCATCTGTGTTCTACAGACCTAAACTCACAATAATGTGTATAGTAACAGCGGTCCCTTTTGGGTCATTTGATACGTAAAATAATAAAATGCCAACTGTTTACCTGCAGCTCCCCCCCCCACTAAATGCAGAATAAGCAGCATTCTTAGTAACGTTAAATATCTAAGCCTTTCCACTTAATATTTAATGAAGTTTTGTCTCATTTCAATGGGAACCCCCAATCGTCAGACACAAAGGCTGGCACCGAAACCAAAAAATGCTTAAAGGAATAAAACAGCAGCTTGCTTCAACGGACAGCCCTATTACATTAGAGTAACCCTAACCCACTACACGTACTTTTAATATGAATTCCCCCTAAAAAAATAAAATCACTTACCGAACCAATAAATAAAATCACTTACCGAGCTGCAAAGGCGTGCTTCTTCCTTCATGATTTGATACTTCTTGCCATTCATTGGCTGCTTAAAGCTATCAATCAGTGGCAGGAAAGCGATCTCTTTGAAACCTCTCTAAATGCCACTCTACCCCCAGAAATGCATTTTAACCCTCTATACACCACTCTGCCTCCTGAAATGCCTTATACCTCCCTATATGCCCCATAAAATGCCTTTAACCCCCTAAATGCCAGAGTAGCGAAAAGGTATTGGTTGCCAGTACTGGAAACCCATAGGAGTAGTCAATTTGGGCAGCATCATCACAAGTTCCATCTTGCTTTTCACATTTACGTATCCGGCAGAGAGTCGTTGGTTGTATCTAGGACATAACCCGAGACATCACGGCTGCTTGGAACACCAAGGCATTCTTTCTGGCCAGTAGATATGTCTTGTTATGCATTTAGCTCAGCACAAGCGCAATACCGAACCTCTGAACACCTAAACGGCCAGTTTAATATTTCTCACTGCAGCACACAGGCTTGAGGAGTAACTGTAATATCTATACCTAGCAGCACATTATCCTATAAACCTCAGACTTAATGTAATTACTAAACAATATCTAGCAATGCAGCCGAGAACAGCCGAACTTTCTCTAATGAAGATATGTAGCGGGTATATGAAACTGCTTTCCATGCCTGGAGGTGAAAGATAAGCTTAGCCAAGATGAGGGAAAAACCCACGGACAAGGATTTCATAAAACATAAAAACTTGTTGCATTTATTTTAGTAATATGTATTAAATAACATTGACAAACAGACTCCATTCCCTTCAATATCTTCACATTTGCAAACTTAAACAAAAAAAAGTTGTCAAGAGTTTGGCAGATTTGTCACAAGTGTCACCGTGACAAGGTAGCTACATATGCCTACATCATACATTCCTACTTCTTTACAAAGACGGCTCCCCCCCCGTATAAAAATACTTTAAGTGATAAAAAAATATTTTTAACTTTCTGAGATGAGTAGAAGAAAAGCATAGTGACCCATCTTTATTCATCGATGGTATTTGAATAGAAAAAAAATAAGATACAGTACATATTCAAAAATACAGTGAAATACAGCTAAATGTGGCAACAGGCTATCAAAGATTTAAAGACATTTTCAAATAATAAATAAGGACACGGAATGGGGTGAAGGGGGGCTCTCCCAAAATGAATTAATATGCTGTTAAGTGCTTGAGCAGAGTGCAAAATATCCTATATTTCTGTAGTACCCAAACTCTGCACACTGGAAACTCAGGAGGGACAGAGTTAATTGTCACAGTTATTCAAAAGACTTTTCCCCATTTGTTTAAAAAACAAACAAAAAAAAGGCAGTACCACTGCTTTCGTTAAATGAGAAGCACCGGTCTAAGTTAAAAATGCCACGTTAAAAGTGGCAAGTTAAAATAAATTGGAACGCAACCTGCATTAACCTGTCTTTCTGCTGAAGGTCAGGTCAAAACCATTGCTACATGATATCTATGTCAACGCTTAAAGATGGAAGGCATGTGGGGCGTATTGGCTACAGTGGCCCGTCAGGCAGTTAGCGGACCACTGCCTTTCCTGGCATGGGCTTGAGCCCGCCGCTTCGCAAGGCGAGATTTGGATGGCGGAGACAGTCTCATCGAGCAGATGGCATGAATGATGTTCTCGTGTTCCTCGATCAGGTCGCTGTCGTGTTGCGAAAGCTGGCGCTTCAGGGCAATCGCTTCGGCTGCAAAAAGCGTCAGGTCCTTCGTGCTGCTGTTCCTGATATAACAAATACATCGAGATGTTAGACGTCCCGTTACAAAGGCGAGACATTTTTAGCAAAAGCAATATATAATTATATATATATATATATATATATTTTTTTTTTTTAAATTTTTTTTTTAATTTATTTTTAAAGCAGTACATAAAATATAACACCCTGGGCACATACCCTTTGGTCAGATTATAGTTATTCCCACTGTAAAGCGTTCATTGCAATTGTGCAGAGACAAAAAGCCTTAACAGTTCAAGTTGAAAAGAGTGTGAACGACAACTCTCATCATTCTCAGCAACTTAGTATAACAATGAGGTTTTGATAAAGATAAGGGAAACGTGTGTGTATGTGTATATATATTTCTTTTAGCGGCAAGACTGAGCACAATCATAAACGAGAACCATTTGTAACAGCATTCTGTTGCTACATAAAAGTCGAGCCCTAAACCATTACCTTTGGAGCAGCAGTGGGGTCGGTAATCCTCGCTCAGGGGCATCCTTAAAAGAAAAAGAAAATCCCATGATTAGACCCCAGATGGGCGATTCACAATGAGTATTCATTAACATGCAGTTTCAAACCACAGAAAACTTCTTTATTTTGAAATAGAGCAAAGTAAGAAGTCTTGTTGGTTCTGTAAGTTTGTAAATCTTTTCTACACATCCATGTACTAAGCTACTTGAAATCATTCACCATATCTTGGGTTTTAGGCGTTAAATACAAGGGGGATCCCTTTTTATAAAATGAAGAAACCTATATGATTCGCAATCAGACCTACCCCTTGCACCCATGGGTGCTGGAGAACTTGTGCAGCACTCAGACGTTCGTTGGCATCTCGAACCAACAGCTTGGAGATTAAATCCTTGGCTTGGTTGGAGATGCGCGACCAGTCCTTCTCAGGAAATTCATATTTGCCCACCTGGATACTCTCAAACAGTTTGTTCTAGAAAATGCAAAAGTATTAAGGTTAAAAAAAAAAAAAAAAAAAAGAAAAAGCTTCAAAAGAAAGAGGTTATTTGGTATAAACCAAACAAAACCATAAGGCCCCCTATGCGGGCTTTTCTCCAATATCACAGGACACTTGCCCGGAGACACCAGTTTCCCTCACTCACAGTCAGGCTCCTAAATTTGTATGGCACAACCAGCTTCTATTTTTACTTTACAAAAGCCTGAGACCTGTGACAAACACTACTCAACGCTCTGGGTTTTTCTTACCCTTATATAAAACCCTTTACAAAAAGGTTAGCAATAAGGCTGGTAAGAAGGAATAGCTTCTGTAAACGTGCCAGCATTTCCAACATGATCTCCAACGTGCGACGCGAGACAGAAAGCTTAAATTAATAAGCTTCTCCTGACGACGATGATCTTCTCCAGTTCAGAGAAGTACCTGCCATTTACTTTCCAAGACCTGCTCGGTGCGCGCGGTGGATAAAATGTGACATTTGAAGAAGGTCAAAATATGATCCTCAAACATTTCAGTAAGATGGCAACAGGAGTTCAACGAGAGAACCAGAAGAACATGTTTAACGTGGAAAAAGAAAAAAAACCTAGAGCTAATAAAGTGTGACCTCTCGGAACAAAGCACATAAAACAGGCCTACGTCAACATGGATCTGTCCAACTTAGCTTCTTCACTACAGCCCTCAAAGCTCAGCATTTAGAGATATACAAAATGTTTTAAAGTGTTCGGAAAGCAGTCGTTTTATTGCACTTGCAAAGCTTCCTTTAGTATTTTATAGAAGTGTAACCATTTGTTCTGTCGCTCTAATACCCTTATTACAAGTCTGCAATAAAAGTTTGGTTCTTGCAATAATAAAAAGGAGAACAGCCAAGGTGTCACAACCTATGATATCTACTAGAACATACAAACTATCACAAAAAAAACAAAACAGTTCTGTAGATTTATACTGTTGGCTCTGCAGGGGAAAGATAAAACGTAGCCTTTGTATGGCAGTTTATCAAATGCAGTAACAGAACATATACAACATTTTTCATCCAATTGAATTCTAATAAAAGAAGATTTCAGATTCAGAGGCCAAAGGAAAATAAACTTAAGTTTAAGAGCTTAACGCAAATCGAGAAGATTGCCCTTTAAACCGCCTTGCCACAGCTTGCACAGCCCAAGTTACAAGAAAGTCAACCCAACTGGTTATCTGCCGTCAAATTCGGTTTCAAAAAGACCAAACCATGGCTCTAAAAAACAGATAAGAGGCATTTGGGTAACTTATCCCTGACATTTTTCGACTTGTCCTAAAACAAAGCTGGTCTCGAGTTAATATCCTTTTCGATTGGTAAGTTTTAAACTCCACAGGTAGCCATCAGCGTGGGCTAAGGAAAGCCCATAGGCGTACGGCGAAGCCAAGTATGCGTTCTATATACATAAGAGGCATTACAGAATTACCTGGCAGACTCTGCAAACTTCTCCTCTGTCCCAGCCGCAGTCTGTGCCGCAGTTGCCAACGAATGGCGGGTAACCGCTCAGCATTATATACAGAATAACGCCCAGGCTCCACAGATCACAACGTTTATCGTAGAAGTTGGCTTCCTCTGTGAATACCTCGACCACCTCGGGGGCCATGTACTCCGCGGAACCGCACTGCAAAGCGGACATCAATAGAGAAATCATGTTCGATCCGTAATAAGTACACGCGTATTTGCAGACAGACACAAAAAGCGGTTATAAGCAAACATTTCCTGGATGCCACAAAGAGAAAAATACTAGTAATTACCACCAAAATATACCAGAAAATGGGAATAGTGGGAGGATATATATATATATATATTACATATAAAAACAACTGTTTTTAAACACACTATATAGACATGCGTTGAAATTCATCCATCAAAACCATGAAATACAGCACAGACATTGTTAATATAGCAATGAAATATGGTAGCTAGAAATAGCTGATTTTTAATGGAACATCTTCACAATCATTACCGATATCCAAGTGCACAGCACTGATTGAAACCAATGTATAAAGGAAAATAAAAGGATTTCCCTTTCATGTTCAGGGCTGATTTTGTTGGAGTAGAAGCTTGTTGCCAGGTAACAGGACGCATGACGCGGAATAGTATTTACTTCGAGATAT
>VKOC01001055.1:0-117500 GCA_009364415.1 Spea multiplicata | reverse complement strand
TGGCTTTATTTTATGATAAATGTTTGCTTACATACCTTCACCGTCTTCCAGGGTTATGCGCTCATTAGCTCTTGTACACAGCAATACATTCAGGGCTTAAAGGCCAACAACACTCTGATCCTTCCAGTCTAAAGTGCGATTAGTATTACAGAAACTATTCACCAAACTATAGCTTGAACAGTTTGGATAGAGTTTTATTTTGGGTATTTGTCCACTCTATTGCTCTTTTACAGATTAGAAAATTAAATGCAAACATTTCTTCATTATATTCCTTTTAAAATTTGGCACTAATAACAGGAAGGCTTTTTTATCGAATGCATGGGTTATTATACACTACAGTTTATCGTACATTAGTTTAAATCAATGAATATACCATTTGCGCATTCATATAGGAATATGATAGATTGAGCACGAAAAAAAACCACTCTAAGAAATGCCTACTTGTTGCCTTGACATTGATACAAGGTTTCCACTTCCCGAAAGACCCTACTGCGACTGTGTCCAGCTTTCTTCTCTACGATCTGGGGGGGAAAAAAAAAAAAGAAATTCTGTGAATAGAGATTTTGTTAAAGATCCCTCAGCATGCGTTCATTAAACGCTACATTTTTAAACGACAGCAGCTACCCCGACTCACTGAAAGATTACCATGAATATTCAAGTGTTTTAAAGTCAGAAGCGGCACATCATTTATGAACACGGTAAAAGACAGCAAGGAAAATGAAATATTGGGACGTGAGCGGCTCCAGCTTGTCAAACTTCTTTCTCCGGATGCCAGAATTTCATTTAACAAGCGGTACTCGTACACGGCATTCACCACCACCGAGCACGTAGATCACGACCAAGATTCCACCCACCAAAAGTGATTTTTTTTTTATCTCCAAATGACAAAAAAAAAAAAAAACAATGCCGTCCGACCTTTCCTTGGAAAGTAATTAAATAAAACCAAAAAAAAAAAAAAAACCCCACCAACACCAAAGACAGAGCTCTCTTTGGAATCATTAATCCCTCAGAGGGACAACAGTACAGAAGGTAAGCATTTCCCAAGACAGACGCAATTTAACACTTATGTTATCATCATGTGTCAAACGCTCTCACAGGTTTTCCCATTTCAAGCATTTTTCATACAAAAAACAAGCACTCGTGTTCTTTCAGAATGGTCACTCCAAGTCAAAACCATTTAGCATTTATACTATTACTGGGGGAAGAAGGTTTGCCAGCTGCCACTTATGGGGGGGGGGGGCACACAAATTCTATAGTTTGGAAGCTAAATTTGAAGCATCAAGAAACCATAAACTTAGTAAACATGTTTGTTTGACGCCTCCATGTAAGAGTTAACAGGCAAAGAACGCGCGACGCTTCAGTGAAACACATGCGCAGAGTCTACTACGAGTTTATACGCTGTATTGAAGAGTTTCGTCAGGATGACTTGAATCGTTTCCTGTAGAACGCTTAAGTTCTTTACATTCGCAAGACAGTCGGTGATGCAACACTTTTTTCATGTACAGAAACCATTAAAACTATTTTAAAAACTGACCTAGTTTTTGTTTTTTTAATAAAAATTTTTTTTTATTATAAATATATATATATATATATATATATATACATACATACATACATATACACACACACAGTAAGACCCCCCAAAATTTTAATATTAATTTAGGAAAAAGACAAAAAGCCTGAATATAAAAGGCTACCCTTTAAGAAACGTTTTATTAGTAAATATCAATTCACATGTAAACTATTTTTCATATTTAATAAAACTATGATTTTTATTTTATTTCCTTTTATTTCCCAACCTGCCCGAAGTTATACACATCTGGCCCCCAGATATGCCTTATACCTCTTATATGCTACTCTGCCTCTCAGATATTCCTTTTAACTATTATATATTTTTTTTAAAGAAATTCCTGTTGCATTAATCAGCGTTAAACTCTACTGTAAAAGCATTTTGCGTTGAATCTGATAACATTCAGCTAAAGAACGTCGAATGGTAAGACGCGTCAGTGGATTTTATTTACCTTCACGGCGTAATCTTTTCCGTTCTGTAAGCTGATACAGCCCCGCACTTTGGCGTAAGCTCCCTCTCCTAGAAGCTCGTCCGTCAGCTTGTAAAGGTCTGCCAAGGGAGAAGCTTATGAGTTATCACTGGAAATGTTATGCACGCTACAAAAATCTACTTCCTCTACCATAAAAACACCACGTTTATATAAAATATCAATATATACACCTAATACGGTCAAAAAACAAAGAAAAAAAAAACAATTCCAGCTGCACAACAATGTCAAAGTGGGTTTTCTGGTGATCAATTACCCTTTTAAGCTTAATCTTGAATTAGCGGACACAGGAGTGATGGGAGTGATGGGAGTGAACGCCTAGAAAGATCCTCCATTAAAAAAAAAAAATCAAAAAAAAAAAATCAGCCCCTTTCCAGCTTCAATAGTCGTTTACAACATTAACTTCTGCGCTGTATTTCAGATGCGTTTAATGGTCTATTAAGGGACAAAATCTGGGTTTCTTTCAAAAAAGACATTTCTAAGTGACCCCAAACTTTAAAGCAGTAGTGGATACACACGCCTGATAATTAGGGGTGCTGTTCCATTTGGCCAACTGCGATCATTAAAAGAAAAAAGGTTCCAAGCACGCAGTGACATTGTGAAATGTTTTGAAACGGAAGTTTTATTTCTAGCAGATCTGAAATACCCTGACACACGCCAAGAATTGTGAGCTTCTACTAAAACAGGCAAACAGAAGGATTTGGGTCACAGACTTTCCATCCTACCTTTAAATAGACACTAGAAGGGGTTGTTCCACTTCAAAAATATTAACTGCACTTTATTATCTTACACAAATACATCAATTTATTCTCCCTCCAAGGGTTTATTCGCATAA
This sequence comes from Spea multiplicata, assembly GCA_009364415.1. Lineage (NCBI taxonomy): Eukaryota > Metazoa > Chordata > Amphibia > Anura > Pelobatidae > Spea > Spea multiplicata. The sequence goes on along the minus strand of VKOC01001055.1, from coordinate 114,608 downwards.
AAATACAAACTTAAGAGCCCTTTACAGTCTCTACAGCAGCAACCTAATCAACGTCTGCTTTTGTGTCGCATAATTAAGCGTTCCACGAAGCCTTACGGGGGATTGAATTATTTTATAATTAATGAACAGCACCTTTAAATCAAAGCAATGGCAAAGGGTACAAAAAGAAAAAAAAAATGAAACTTTCAAACAAAACAAATTGTTTGACATCATGAACTCCTCTCAACTTCCAGCTCAGTTCTGTTTAATAGAACATTTCCAATAACAGAGAAAGCAAACCACTTTGTGATGTAAAGGCCGCAGCGGCAGCAAAGCACTCTGAAGACGCTCAAAGATAAAGAGGTTTTATAAACAGACGCCGGCATAGGCCTCCCTGCAAGATGATCAGAGACGGGGAAGACAAGGAGAGCGGCCGTCTCCACTCGCCCAGAACGGTTCACTACGGGTGCAAAAATAAGGGTATAGAGACCTGCAAACTTCCCAGTAAAGCTCTCCGTATCCCGGGTCCGTCTCTTCTTCTTTTTCCTTTTGCCCGCATCGTTAATGGAGAGGGGCTGACTGCTGACCATTTCTGCGTAAAAAGGACAAGGTCAATGAACCCATCGCACGGGGTGAGAGAAGCGAGGGGGTTAGGAGAAGCGAAGGGGGTAGTAAAACACTGCTGGAGTCTCAAGGGGAAAAAAAAAAAGCAAAAAGATTACTATATTTAACATTTACCCAGAATACCGTATTATGAGTTCAAAGCACCCCTGAACATTTTTTAATCACTGCAACCAGTTTTAGTGCTGAATCCGGGAAGTTCACAGAGAGAGGAGAATACATCCAGTATATGTGGATATCTCTGAACCCTTTTAAGAACGGAAACCGTTTTTCCAGACTTAAAATAACGGCAAGCCTTGTTGTTTTACTTGAATCGGATGGCAGGAGTCGTTGGCATCTTATTAAGTTTATTAATATTTAAGAAAGGTGCCGGCCACCAACAAGGGCCACACATTTACCCAGATCTGTTCTGGTCCCGTGTAGTAGAGTAACTGCGTTCCGGGCTCTGGAAATAGTTTTAAGGAGGATTATTCTACCTGACCGAGCTTTTCAAAGAACCTCTGATCTATGGTTTGCAGAGAGATATTTTCGGCATCCGAAGCCGTGGCTTAAAGATATTCATTTCCATGACAGACGTGGGAAGCTCTGGGATGTGAATTATTGAAGCTCCGGAGTCTTCAGTATAATACGGCTCTTTCTATGCAGACGGAGTACTATTTACAACCCCGCATGTCACGAGTGGGTGATTTGTTACCCCGGGGCGAGCCAGACCCTCATACTATACCAGGACATTTTGATTTGATGGGATTACGCTTTTTCCCCTTTATTCTTCATGAGCTGACACTTTGTAGTGGGATGGCCACAAAGATCTAACTATCTTCTGTGATGCTCTGCCAGCCGGCGTCTGCAAGCCGCGGCTCTCAGCTTTTTGCAAACCAAATCCGACGGCATTAAGCCGGCCGTTAGAGGTCTGAGAATTGCGGAAGCAAATAAAATAACCGATCAGCCACCCAGCACCCGCATCGGGTCCGACCTCCGGCCGCACAAGAACAGAGTAAGACGTGGACCTCATCGCGATGAACGTTCAAGAACGTCCCAGATATTAACATTAAAAACAGCGCAACACAGTTTATGATTTACAACAAGAATCCATATCACTCTTCAGATACATATGCAGTGCGGCTTTACACAAGAGCTCGCCTCGGAGGTAAACATGCAGTATTTCAGGGGACCTGACAGCAACGTCGCCTTGGCCATCAGATGTGCCCAAGGTAGTCTGCGCATGGCTCTGTCACCCTAGATGCTAGCCGTGCAGTTCCATTAACAGTAAGGATTCAGGGGGTATATGGGAATTATATATAGAGCCGTGTGTTCGGTTTACCCTCCCTAAGGAGGCATACAGAGACGCACGTTACAGTCCCACGTAACCCGATTACTTCCTCCTTTCATGAATCGCTAACTTTAGGTAGACGCCGCAGATCACGGAAATTCTTTACAAAACCAGAAATCACCAACGAGGACGGAATGCGCTAAGAAACACGCAAGCATTTTAAGGTTCTGTGGACCGAGACGCTAACGCTATCTATCAAGTCAGGAAAGAGTCCACGATGACATCTTTTCTATAAACTTGTGAATGACCAGCGTCATTTCCCTCCGACTTCACCTCAACCACAAACATCCGAGATCCTATCGCCGGTTTCTCAATGAACGCGTTGAGCAGACCCAACACTTTCCGTACAACCTATGTTTATTTTTTTTATCTATCTACATACACTATGCGCTTCCTGTGGCCAGGAGCTGCCCCTCCCCCCCTATACATTATTGCAGCCTTTTTATTAAGTCTCCTTCTTTGGTTCCAGCAAGGTTTATCATGGCGGTTGATGAGATGAGAAATGGTTTAATAAAATAAAGATCTGGGACAGACTGTAGGCTTTTCTAAAATCACAGAGCCCATACTATAGCTGGTAACAGAACATCAAACAACAAGGTCCTCGCTCCCGCGGCCGCTCTCCTCTGCCACAAGAAATCATCATTTAAAGGGCAAAACTGCTGATCCGGGTCGCCATTCACCACTCAAACCTCTTACACGAAACATGACTTTCGCACACAAAACGAGACATAACTCTGTATTTTCTCAAGTGTTACATCTTCGTCCGACAAAACCACACAAATAACGCTCTCCAGTGTCCACGACAAACAACAAGATGTGTTTCACGTAGAAGATTCAACGTACGTCAGAGGAGGAGAAACAGCGGACAGCATGCAGAAATACTTCAGTGTCTAAAAACACTTTACCTAGAAATGTACAGAATGAAGGGGATTGGCGCCATCTAAACATAACTATCCGCGTGTATTTACAATAAAGATTAAAAAAAAAAAAACCACAATCTTGGCTGATGAAGTGAGAGTAGTAAAGCTGCAGAGCAGTTTATTAGTTCACGCAAAACACCAGCTCAGATGAGAACAGATCGTGCCCGGCTGACCTGTCCAAAAGGTCACTTCGGGGGTCATCGCAGGAGCGAAAAAACTCAATTTGCTGTAAATTATAAGTTATTTATAAAGTTAGAAAAAAGAATCCGGAAACAAAGGTCATTATATCTGCGCCGAGCGTCATCAGCCAGGGGTTATATATATATTTATAACACGTATAAGTAATATAATCGTCAATCATCTATAGACAGCAGTGTACGCAGCGCTGCTTACATATACATAGCCAGACGCTCCTTTACACAGATTAATAAGAAACAAGCAGAATTCGAACACACGGATAATATTTATCACACGTAATTATCACAGCCCCGCCAGCCGAAAACCGCACTTCCAGTTACATCGCTGGGTAACGGCGGCAAACGGCGCTCTAATGCGCCCCAACACCACAAACCAGATCATCCGTTACTGTATGTATAGCACCGACAAATGCCAAAGCGCTGTACAACGGCTCATACAGAAAACAAGCACTGAGGGGGTAGGTAAGTGGAACAGCCACACTGCAGAAGTAGTAGAGGCTAATAAGGCGAGATCATTTAAACACGCATGACAATTTGTCTTCCCATTTTTCAGTCCTTGGCCACTTAATGCCATGCATGATTAAAGCCCTTTCCGGCAATGACTTCTACTTCTGCTGGGAGGCGGTTCCACTTATCTACCGACATCTCAGTAACGTAAAACCGCCATCACATTCCTGCCTCTGACCCTTTAGATTGTGGCCTCTTGTTGTAAAGCTCGGGCCGTGGAGGTCAGGCCAGCACCACAGCTGCCCAGCACACTGGCAGAGACCGTGCTCTACGTGCCCCCCCTGGCGTACCTCCCTACGAACACCCAAAAGTTACCGGGCAGTCCCCGGCCTCGCAGGGTGTCTCCTACCCGCTCGCTTCCCTTTCCCACTCTCACCTGCGGGCATTTGCTCCGCGTAGTCCCCGCTCTCCGGTGACAGCTCGAGCGCTTGAACCCACGGCCGCCAGCCCGGACTTTACATCAACCCGGAAACTTGGCGCCGCAGCCTGTCACGCCTCGCTCCGAGCCGCCTTCTCATCTGATTGGTCAATACCAAAGCTTCGAACGCGGAAGCGAGGCTTGGAAAGCAAGCCGGAAGCGCGCTACCTGGGAATAGCTTTCTGTGAAAGCAGAATTAGCAGCTGATGTAATAGTGATGAAAGGCCGCCTGCGCCTAGTGGCTGATCATGAGGAAAGCCGTGTAAAGTTTCTAGTAGATAAATGCGATGCCATGTTTTTGAGGCAGAAAACGTAATATTTATGTTTTGTGCGCAATGTTGTATACGTAGTACATTTTTCTTCATTTAGATAAAACAAAACTAAAAAAAAAATGCTCAGCACCTCAGTTTTCTATTAGGGTGACCACATAAGCCAGATCAACCCAGCTGCCCTGCAATATGGAGAATGCATAACTTGCTAATTAGTCCCCTTCCATACACCACATACTGCAGGGCAGCACCTGAAAAACGCATACTCATCCTGGGAAACATGGCCGACCAGCAGCCATACCTGGGAACTTGTGGGCTCCGGCTACCCAGCGCACACCTTTGCGGGATGCGGCCAAGACGGCCCACAAACATTGCAACACCTATTTACAGGACCCCGCTCCCGTGACCTCAAGTATGGTGGTCACCATAGACCAAGTATCCAAATCGAACATCAACTGTGCTCAGATCCATGTCCCAACTACATCCTAGTGTCCTGCGCGCACAGAGTCATCCTACACAGAAAGCGAGCTTTTTCAGCAAGAGAGCCTTGGCAGAAGCTTGCCGAGAGGTTAGGTCCACAGATATGCAGAAGAAAGAAAAGAGGAGACAAGATGTTAGCATGAGAGAGTGGACAGCAATGAGAGTGTGAGTGAGAATCTGAGTGTGAGTGTGAAAAGGGGTGTCTGACAACGATCTTTGTGTGAAACTCACACGCCTAGTAAGCAATGTTACGACTTTATCATTTGGCCCAAATAGAAAAGGCATCGCATTAAACCAGAGACTTCCTTTAACCAGCGGCACAGGATTAGTGGCTGATTATTTTTTTTAAATGCAAGTCTCCAGTTATCGATCACCCAATTTACTTTACAAAACCCCATTAACCCCGAAGCCTCCCCAGCGTAATAACTCCGATTTACTTCATATGAGATCCCACCAAACACAGATTTTGTAACAGAGCCAAAAGGTAGAACTCTACTCAGTTCCCAGAGATAAATGCCGGCACGATTCATGGATTCCAGCCTCAGGATGCATGTGATGTCCAAACATGTTCAGATTTTTGCCTGTGTTGCATCACGTCTGCTCATGATCCTGAGGGCAGCAGAAAAGTCTCCACCAGGCAGTCCCTATCCTTTCCCAGCTACATTAACGTGGCCGACGAGCGACACGCACATCCATGCTTCCCCGCAACGTCTTGCTCGGGATGTCACCAATTTCACCTCTGACCGCTGCCTTTCATATAAACCAATTGGCTCACCTTTTCTAGCTTTTGTTAAACGTCTCGCTGCCTGCCTCAGGGGCAAACCGTAAACTAAATCACCTGGGGGGGGGGTCGTCATCTTTGGAAGATTACAGTAACCAACTGCCCCTCCCCCCCAAAAAAGTAAAAGGAACACAAGGCGAGGGGAGCTTACTTAATGAGCTGACCTGAAGACTCAGAATATTAACCCTTTAATAGCCCATCGTGAACATTCTACGTATTTACTTTCCAAATGTGTTAACCAGATAGCTCAAATGGGGGTCCTCAAGGAAACCTTGACTTGTCATTCAAAGTTACACTAAATTGAGCCACCTGTATTCAAGCAGGGATATCAGCCATGGTATACCAGTACCAAACGCACTAATTGGAAGTCTTGCATGCGAGCGCAGGAGTTCTCAGGTGTGGGCATGATACAGCCAGGACATAAGCTGTAGTAGTAACCCGTAATGGCAGCAACCATTACTTGTCAACCACCTGTAATCAAGCAGGCGATTCAATTGCAATATACCAATGATAAAAGGCACAAGCTGGCATGCGCAAATACTATTAAAGATTAGGAGACTATAGTGGCTCCACACGGACCTACAACATTCCCCATTAACCCCTTGATTGCAGGGAAAACCCCAAGACAACATACCTACAAACAGTCCCAGTTTTCACAGGACATTCCTTATATTCAGGGGGAGATACCTTGACCTCCCTGTGACCAGTCTAGGGAGCTGCACAAATCAACAGAGGTCCATTGCAGCTCCCACATGGGTAATAGTGGATAAGGTGGGCCGGCGGGGATACCCCCAGCCCTGCACACTTCCAGGGCTCGTCTCGCACCCCCTCTCCTCTTGTCATACCCCCAACGCGTGGGCCGCTTCGGACACCTGAAATATTGGGGAATATGAGACCGGGTTCAAAAGCGAAAACCCACGAGTTAAAATATGAAATTTTAATCAGAATTTTGATTTTTATTCAATAAACGTAAGAAATGGCACTAAATACATGCAGAGTGTAAGAGTACGCATTGATTTTGGGTCTGGCAATCATCCTCCCTTGTTATTGTGACACGATAAAGCGTGACCGTGTATTATTATGTAACACCAGTCGGTTTGAAGTGTATTTTGAGACACGTTTGTCTGAGATGATTCAGACCCAGAGACTGATGCAGACAGATATCAATTTTGTTGTTACATAATGGAGCGAAGATATTGCCTTCTAACGACAGCACAGACATCTAAAAGATGACAGTAATCTGTGTGCCGAGAACGAACGCAACACTTTACTAAAATAATAGAGTCAATCGAATGCGTACAGAAAGAGACGAACGTTCTATCTTACAAAGAAACTTAAGGGACCCAGAAGAAATAGAAAAGAGATTTCCTTCCTGATTTCACTCCAGTAGATCCACCCGCTTAGTTACAGGGGGTCTCCTCGTTGCGGTTCAAAATACCGACCCAAGCAGGAAGGACCCTTTCTAAAGTATTTTGAACCGGCACAGGGAGACAGGAATGTATCGGGGTCACGTTAAGTCACGTGACCCCCACGGTGAAACTGAGGCTGCTCACACAGCGTGCGAGCTTCCAGACAGTGTGTGTGTGTGTGTGTGTGTGTGTGTGTGTGTGTGTGTGTGTGATGGTGTGTGTGTTGTGTGTGTGTGTGGCGAGCAGGGACGTGTAAGTGTGTGTGCAGGAATGTGTAAGTGTGTGCACGCGCATGTACAGGGACAGCCAAAACCTCTTGGAGATCAATAAACCAAATGTATTTGCTTCACTATCCTCGTCTCAAGGACCTCAAACAAACCAACATTTTTGATTGATTCAGTTGTATCCTTTATAGCAAACCGACGTACGTTCGAGGCATTCCCACCTCCTAGTGTCGGGGTAGAAATATTGAAACGCCACAAAGCAGGTTTTTCACAAGACAACACAATGCAGAAGTAATATGCCATATTAAAGGGACTTTCGTGGTGCCCCCCTTGCATTCGCTTCTTTCACCATCCCCCAGCTATTCTTCGTACAGGAGATGCATTTGGCCGAACACCATCAGAAATATCTCCTTAACTGTCCATGGCTCATCCTTGTCGCTCACAAACCAGACATATTAACAGAACACTGAAAAATTGCCAAGGACGCCATCATCCTGCGTGTCACTATAATTCGTGCCCCTACACCCCTCCGTCCTCCTGAAAGACTTCATGGATCAGAGGCCGACCTCCTCAAAAAGCACAAAGCCCACCAACCCCGATCAGCAATTTCATAGCAAGTGAACTTGGCGCGTTCATTATCTCAGTCAACGATGCATGAGCAGTAATTTGTAGTAAAATCTGTCAGTCTTCTCCCACGTTGTGACATTTAGAAAAAGTAAACCTCTTAATTTGAAAGCTTTTTGGAGAATGGCAACAAATATTAAAAGTAAAAAATAGAAGTTCCATGTAGGAATCACAATAGGAAGCTTCCATTTAAAGTCAAGTGCATCTTATAACAATCTGATGTATGTTCAACCACGTGGATGCATCCGTGAGATAGACCTCCCAACGTTTCAGTTGTCCAAACCACGGCACCTTCACTGGGGAGAGACAGGTGGGGCCAGGGGCTCTTACCTTTCCCCTCGCAAGGTAGTGAAGCCAAACCCAGAGACAGAACATATACCAACGCAGAGCTTCACTACACATGCAATGGTGGCTGAAGATCTGGACTATACATCAGAAAGCAGGACACTTAGGAGCTATGATGAGATTCTGGGTATAAACAGTTGAACATAACATAAGTATCAGCGAAGACTAATATGTACGGTTTGTAGGAGGAGAGAGAAAGAAGATGCAATGAAAACATTTAAATACACAAGTACTGGAGAGAATATAGGTGGTAGAGTCTAAGAAACATGAATGGATGAGCAGAAGGCTCTACAAGACCAAGGAGCCTTTAAGGTTTGAGCATAGTGTGTTACTATCTAGAAGCACAAGCCTAGGATAGTTTCTTGATTTATAGTATTTATAAATGGGTGAGCGGGTTTGAATAAACCAATGCGGCGCTCATGCGCTCTGTATTGGCAGCACGCATAGGTTCTAAATTTCACCGAAATGGATAGGTTGGCCAAGCTCTATGACCTCTGCAACCGCCCCCCCCACTTATGTTATATCCCAACAAACAAGAGGGGTAATGTTGGTGCCCCAGGACCCACAGGTGAAAAGGGCTTTGACTATGAATTATTCAAGGCCAACTCAGCCTTTCTAGCAGGACAAACATCCAGCCACAGCCGAGGTTTCCACCGTCTGAATTCACTATATGATAAAAGAGCCATCCCTGGATAATGTCGCTGCAGGAAATGCTGAGCTGGCCCTGTATAATGTATCACTCAATCAGCGAGGCGACATTCAAGAGATCTTTGTACAGAGCCATCCATGTAAGCCGTTTGCCGAGCGCAAGCTTACCCGGGTTGCCTTTCTATGACCGTGAAGCCATTGAGATGAAATCGCCGCTCTCCAGCCAGCGCACTCTTTAGCAAATAAACCCCCACTGCATTGAATTGAGCTCCCCAATAAACTGATGGTTTAGTGAATAAACACCCAAGACTTACCATCTAGTGCAGACCACAGGACACAACAGCCAGTTATTTCAAAATATATACAATTACTCCTCAGCATACGCGGGCTCCTTACTTATACTCATAATGTTGCCCATTTTAAGAGTTTCTTATCTAAACCGGCACACCGTGTTGTAATACTAACATGTTTTTTCCAAGTGCACTCGGTTAACAGGTGGTTGAATTCCCTGGCAAATTCATTCACAACCTACAGGTTACTCTACCCTCCCCCGTGACTCTTGCAACAGACTCCATTCAAGCAAATATAGCATTCCCAAATGTTTGAGTCCAGATATGAACCAAATTAACTGATCCAGGAAGCAAATATTGAATTTGGTTTCGGATCCAGGAAAAACCATTGATAATCCATCTCACATCTACGTATTTATAGCTCTTTCTAGAAATAACGTGGCTATTTCTAGAAATCTTCCCTTGCACGCGCTCTGAAACGTAGAAGCTCTGCCAATACAGAACACCCCACTACAAATATCAAAAACAGCCATCAAAAATAAATAAAACCAAAACATTTTGCAAAACAAGCACATTTTCATACCTTGCCCCAACTTAAGCTATTGAAACCTGTTTACAGCAGTCTGAAAGTAATTGCCCTCTGCGCATGCTCACTTAAGCACTTGCAAAATAGGGGGCAGCTGTATGGCGTGCGGGATGTGATGACGGTCAAGTGGCTCCCACCCTATCTCGTGCCAATTTAAGTACCTTAAAGCAGCAACGAAAAGGTGTAGCACAATACACAACCCTGCATGATATGGTTTAGTAAGCAAATTACCCTACATTAACCAAACTCAAAAGGGTTTATTCACTAAGGGGAGAGTCGGGAGGAGAGTTTTCGAGAGTTGGGCTCCAGCTCCTGGACTTCACTATTCTTCTGAAGAGCTAGCCACATTGATCCTCTGCTGCAGGAAGAGCTTGGCCCTATACAATGTATAGTTCAATCATTGAAGGTTTTACATTACACATGCTACAGGACCAGCCCAGCCTTTCTTGATGAACAAACTTGCTAGCGACGGCCCTTCATAATGGCTACTTCATAGTGAAGTGAGAGCGATGAACCCACAACTCTCCTACAAACCTTCCTGACGCTTTAGTGAATAAGCCCCTAAAAGTTGCACTTAAGCCTCAGAGTCCCTAAGAAGCAGAGCTGGGGTGAAAAAAGGAAAAATCAGTAATTTAGTGCTATAACGAGTAACTGTTTGGGGAAATCTCTTACTGGGGGTACTTGTTTGGGAAATAATGGAGGGATTTATAAAACCACCGCCTGTGTATAATAGGTGTTTGGATTGTTAAAAAAATTGAATTATCAGCCTTAATACAAAACATACACAATACAGATACATAGCACACAATGCCAAACAAATATATTTTCTATATTAATTATAAAGTACAGGAGGGAGGAGAATACAGCTCTCTTATCGTTAATTGCTAAGAAAGCAATTAAAGTTGGTTAGCGTGAGACAGCGCGGTGAACTTAAAGGTCGCATCTTCAGGCGTCGGTTTTGTGAAGCGAGAAGCGATAGAATTTAAACTTCTGAAAAAAGAAAAAAAAACCCGAAATAAACAGCAGAACCGTCCAAAGGGAATGATGCCAGAGAACCCGGGTCCAAGAATACATTGGAGGACAAGTAACACGAGATAAATGTTCCTTTACAATGAAAGAAATGTTTAGATCTCGCTTGAACTTCCTTTCTAGACGTGTGCAGTGAAACCGGCAGTGAAATGGTCGATGTTAAAGAATGTATAAGAATTACAGCAGAAATGAGTTGAAATATTGCATTGATCACTAAATCATAAGAACTGTGTAATCAGCAGTTTATAAAGGAGAGAGAGAGAGAGAGAGAGAGAGAAGAGAAGAGAAGAGGAGGAGGGTAAAGAAGACAGAAGAAGAGAGGAAAGAGAGTTTACAGGGGAGTTGTACTCACTGACCAGCACGGGCAGGTTTCTCCAGCTAGTAGGGTTGGCCTGGCCCTGTATAATGCATAATTGAATGTGTGTGGAGGCCAGGACTGGCCATCTGGCTTATGCCCGGTGGGCTGCTGGCCGACAGTGCTGATCAGTGCAGATGCACGGCCACATGTTATGTAAGCATATCAATGTAATGCGTGGCCAAACGTATTCAGCCATCAGCTGGCCTTAAAGTGTCAGGGACACATTGTCAACCCCAGTCCAGCCCTGATGGGGGCTTTGGAGAAATCTCACTGATTTAACTATACATTACACAGGGCAGAGTAAGCCCTTCCTAAAGAAGAAGCTCATTGGAGTTGGCTCTTCACAACATATAGTTAAGTAAAGGAGCAGAAACAAAACTCTACTGCAAACGCTCCTTTTAGTGAATGAATAAGATTATATATATATGTAGAGAGAGAGAAAACCCATTATTTTGCTCAAAAGACCCTTGCATAGCAGGAACAATATTACTGAAAAATGTAGATATAACATTTTTAATGTTTTTATAGTCTAATAAAACTTGAGTTTAGTTTAACAATATGTGTTTGTGCGACGTGTATGTACAAAATACGATACTTTCAGTTTAATTGTAACAATCATACAGTGTTTCTTTAAATAAAAAAAGGCAGACATACAAAAAAAAACCAGATAGTTGGCTCAAAACCCCAATGTGGAAATTCCGCCAGTAAGTGGATGATCTCTTAGGCCAATTCTTAACTGGACCAGAAAGTTACTGAAATACACAGTATCCAGATTTTTTTTTTTCCTGGCTGCAGTTATCCTTTTGGGTTTTGATATTTAAATTGCACATTTTTCCAAACGGAATAATAAAAAAAAAAAGTATTCGCATTTAACTGGAAAAGTTAGAAACCATCCTTCTCAATACAAAAGACAGACGTCATAAATCGGCAATTCTTTAAGAATCCGAGTGCTGTTTAACACTTTCATCACCAATCCCCATTCTGTAACGAGTTGTCGATCCATGGCTTCATGGTGGATGAACTTTGCTTTGACGTCTTCAACGAAATAAGTCATTTTCATGATGAGTACGTCATAGGGAATAAATAAAATAAATTGGGTTCTTCTTAACCCCTCTGTAGCTGGACCGACAGATGAACCAGGCAGTCGAGCGAGATTATAGCATTTTTTTCTAGAAAGATTAGGAATTCACATTCGCTGGAAGGCATGTAGGGTGGTTCACATTTCCAGGTAGAACGATGATCAACAGATCCACCATCAATGGCAAATTCTTTCAGTCATTTCTCTCTAAAGAGATAGAAAAAAAAGAACCGTGAATTTTCTCTGTAAATACTAACAATTCAGGTTTATACACATTATAAACCTTCTTTGAGTTCTAGAAGGCTGCAAGGTCCCTTAACCCTTTGTGCATACATGCCCTTGGATATTTGTATTCATGTCAATTTTTGAATTCTGATATATATTTGGTTTTAAAAATTATTCTTATTCTGCTGGCCAGATGGGTCGATCCCTATGTTCTACAAACGTCAGTGTATCAGGGGACATAATCTTGAATAAGACATGTCTACTCACACGTGCAGGTGTGTGTCTGGGTTATAGATTTGTACCATGCTCTCATGTGTACAGAGGAAAGATTAATCATCCTGTGACCTCAGGCACTGATAGAACACTATGATGTAATCTTGCAGCAGAGCCCTGTGGACACATGCGTGAAATATGCAGCGGCGTCACATGATCTATGATAAACACGCCAGCTGAGAGGAAGCCCGGCAATGCCTGTGTGCGCTTGCCAAAGAATGCTTTCCAATAGTAGCTGGTGGCTAGTCACCATCTGAAACCGGCTCTGCAACTATAGTCTGAAGGAGAGCTTTAGTAAGGCGCATGCAGTTTGTGAAGACATGGCCCTTTTTTTTACCAGTGCAAACATGCAAAAGCATGGGCCAGTTGTGAAAAGGGGTTAAAATGGCTGGTTGAAATAACATATGTTGTTTGATTTAAGCTTAAAAGCCAGAAGGGTCATGCTATAGCCACATTGGTGAAGCTGGTGGGGGTATCTGTGCCACTATAGGTCCACAGAAGGACACTGGGTCCCTAGTCTTCTTCTTCTGGGGCCACACTACCAAAAAGCTATAAGTAGCCCCTTCTTCTCCTCCATGGTAAAACTAAGGGAAGTTCCCATCGTCGGAGCCGGTTCTTCTTGGCCGGCTCTGACAATGGGAACCACTGAAGCCTTCAAGTTGAAGTAACAGATATACTTTATTTTATCAGCCATACACAGTGGTTTCCCTGTCAGTCTCAATTCCAGTTTGACGCTCTCGTTATGACATTGCTCCAATGACTAACGGGAAATGGTTGTAGTTTGGCGCCTGTTCGGGTATAAGCAAACTTCATGTTCCAATTTACGCGTACAATACGAACAATATTAGAACGGCTGCCTTTTTCAGTCTCAGAAACCTTCAGTTAGTTTTCCTGGGGAGAATTTGCATTCTCAGACGTTATGTCACTGCTATGTGAACTGAACAAAGGAAAATGACAGATTTTTGTTAAAAAAAAAAAACCTGAAGGAGTCTTCGATTAAACTTTCATATAAATAGTACAAAAACATCTCAAGGCAGATTTCCAAGGTTCTTGCAAATTTATACTGATTCCGGGAAAAACACAGGTCAAATTCCGTCACGCTTCAGCGCTGGGTAGAAGTTTTGCACCTGGGGCTTACCTGAGGTAGAAGCTGCAGCCTTGCAGCTGCCCTTCTCCTCCGTGATCTGATGATTCTTGCCACTGATTGGCTGCTTGGAGGATTTCAAATGGGAGGGATTTCCACACACATACACATGGGGGTCTGGATAGACCTCCTGCCAGCAGTGTTTGCCAAGTCGGGGCTGGAGCTGACTGATGGTAAGTATATCAAGTGCATATAGCTGGGGGTGGAAGATGTATATAAGAGGGACACCATGTAAAGTTAAGGGACCACATACAGCTATCATATACATTAAAGTGCATATGACGGCTGGAGTGTCCCTCTAATGTCAAGGTCAGTGTCACCACCATGGGTTCTGCGAAAAAACTGGTATAAATTGCATTTATGTTTTCAGAAGAACTAATTCCTACAGATCTAACCCCAGACAAGGAGATATTTCAACCTTGGTTTATTCCCGCAAACAGTACTCCCTTACCAGAGGTTCGAGTTCCCGATGGTCGATCAGGCTGAACTCTCTAATAAAGTAATAAAAGTGTTTGTAGCAGGTGTTGACGTGTGCTTCGGCTCCCACGCTTATGATGCCATCAAAGTGGTGAATGTAGACATGAACAAACACCCGGAACAGCCTCGTCAGAATCTTGTGACAAACCTGCTGGAAATTCTTCGGAAATGGGACCCCTGCAATTAAAAACAGAGAATATGCATCAGGCAATAGTTCTTTATTGTAGCACATCCAAAGCTGTAAGCTTTAAAAAAAATAAAACAAAAGACCAGATAACACAAAAACCATTACATAATATGAAATTAAACTTCAGAATTATCCTTATTTACTAGTATTCTCTTAAGCAGTACCAGGATTAAATGTGGCGGTGATGTAGGTGATGGGTTGAGCTGTGACTCATATCTTATCTCACATCAGTAATGTGTCTTTGTTATATCCAAATCTCAACCACAGTTGTGAACTGAGGAGGGCAGGAGATTTGGCACACCAAGACTGAACACTTCTGTGCCCCTGTCTCCTTTCCAGCATCTTCGCTTCTTCTGTTGCCTCTTCTATCCTCTCCCTGTGTCTTCTTTCTTTATTTGCTTATTTGTGAACCAGGCCTCCAGGAGCACTTCTGTAAAAGGGCGGAGCTCTGGGCATACCCTCTCCCTGATTGGAAGAGGGAGGAGTGGCTGTCCCTGTGTCTCTGCAATTTAGCAGAAGAACTCCAAGAAGATTTGTGAAGGAAGAGAGGTGTAGAAACGCTTCTCTTATTCCAAGAATCCACCTTCATTATTCTGGCCTCTCTAAGTATAGGGACCTCCTCTGTTCCTCCAATTGGAGGAGAGGGTGTGCACGAAGTCTCCGCCCCTTTGCAGAAGTACTCCGAGAGGCTAGGTGCACGGAGTAGCAGACGAAGAAAGAAGACAGAAGAAGAAGGAGAGGCACGAGGAAAAGCAGAACTTCGAGAAAGGATACTGGGACATGGAAGAGGTCATCAGAGAAGCTAGGGAGACATTAAGAGAGATAGGCCTGCCCTATTTGAAGAATTAGGACCAGCCTAAGAGGCAACAAACTCGTTGCCCTCTGGGCCCGCCTCTGCATTTAATTATATAGCACAAGTGAAATACTGAACTTTAAACAGACTCATTTTTCTGTTCCTTGCATTTCTAAAAGTACATGAAATATAGCATCGCTGTCTATTGAACACACGTAGAAGTAAACAGTGTGGCTTTGTCATACCAAGCCACACTGAAGGAAACTTCATGCGTTTTCTCACTTCCAAAATTGAAAAAAAATTTCACAAAAAAAAGCTTTTTTCAGTTGAGGGCGTGAAACGTGTAAGGCATTATTTCTTTCCCCGGGACAAGGGCACCCGTAAGTGTCGAAAATAAATACACTTTTTTTTTTCTTTTTTGCAAAAGCCTCTAGTTTCCCAGCGTTTCATTAATTGTTGGCGTGGAGTCATCTTCTGGTTTTATAAATGCACACGTATGCCTTGGACATCTGTAACTTAAAATGTTCACTTTCCCCAGGCATTTCGGTATAAAAAAAAAACATTCTGCTAAAAGAAACCTTCCATACAGAAAACTGTCTAGCACAATGTGGAGATTATATATATATTATATACTATATATATACCGTATATATTTTAAAATACAAAATACTTTGGACTATTTTGCTTTGGACTATTATAGCTTTACTATAATACTGCAGCACGCAATATGGGATTTTCCATTGTAATAAAACTTGTTTTATCTTCTCTCTGTAATAAAGTGACTGTCAGTGTGCACTGCTCCGGCACAGCTGTTTGTATAGATATCTCCTGAAAACAGGAAGAAAGAGTCACACGCTGATCAGTAAAGTTATCGCGCTTCTCTTCCGGAGCTATATTGCATCTCTGAATGACATCACTGAACAAAACGACGGGGGGGGGGGGTAATCATAGTCATTCAGCATACCCGATAGTCTTGGGTTTTCACTCCAGTCTGGAGTCGATCTATATTATCTTCATAATCTACTCTATATCTGAAAATTCTGTCTATTCTGTCTTAAGTTCTAATATCCTAACCTTTTTGGACGTTGTCAATGCTTGCAACAGTTGGAGAGTAACTACAATAGATTACTTGTGATGGAGAATTAAGGGGTTAACAATGAACAACTATAAGGGTCAGCTGGTTTAGAACATTGCCAGGTATATGAAGGACCTGGGAACGCGCCGTTTCTTCTGGTACAACAGCGACAGGGTCCAAAAATGAATAAGCAACTCCAAAAATAAAAATCATATATGCCCTGGGACCACATAATTTAGAAAAAATCACGGCCTAGCGCAAGGACAGGCAGCTGTTGTGGCCTATGGGCTTTGTTTATAAGTAGCAATTTGGGATCGAATTTGGAGCCACTGCGGACACCAATGGAATGCTCTGATGATTGTCCCACGCTTAGCTTTGTGTCTAACACAACTACTCTTTATAAATGTGGCCATGTAAATCTCCCAAGATCTTCTCGACCATCCAAGTTGACTCTAGTGAACGACAACTCTAGAAGTTGGTGAACCCTAATCCTTCTTATCTAACTAAGAATGTAATCCAGGACAGCTGGACGACCAGCGGCTCTATGCTTGTAGAAATGTCCCTTTCAGATGTCACAATATGACAATCCTGGGAAACAAAATGATATCTGCCCTTTCTCCTTTCAGCGCTGACAGGATTTCCTCTCTTATTTCCTCCCTTCGGAGTTCAGGGCATATCTGGAAACTGACCACTTCAAAAAAGATGACATTTATGAAGAAACATTGTCACAAGCAGTGATGGGTGCGGAAAATTGTCTAAAACTCATCCTCCACAGTGTGGTCACGGTACAAGGAAACCACACAAAAAGGGGTACAGGAAACACAGCTTTCAGCGTGGCAGGATCTTCGTTAAAGGGACAGTTTAATGGCACTGGCACCCTCACTATACAATAATGCATATTAACTTACTCTGTGAGTAACCCCAACCCTCTGAGAGTACTTTAACCCTCTAAAGACTAAGGCTGTTTTTTTCTATTTCTGCACTTTTTTTTTTTGCACTATTGCTAGCTTGTTTTCAATCATAATTCCCTCCCCTTCTGTTTAGTTGAACCACACAAATTATATATTTTTTTTCAGGACAAGTATGCCTTTCTTTTAAAAACATACCTATAAATATATAAACCATCAATTATTATTAAAAAAAAAAACTCTAAAAACATCGTGGAAAATGATTTGTAAAAAATGGCTCATTTTTCATGTGCGTCACTAAGTAGATGTTAAAAATCTGGATACGATGGGAGTTGTTAAGCAAGAGATGTGTTTGGTCTTTCGCCTCCCTACGTCGGGGGTCGCCCTGTCTGTTCATTTTGTGGATGCTATATATATATATCCTATATTGATTGAAGGATTGATCAATAAATGTAATGGATCATTAAAATAATATTCACCTAGAACCACAACTCGGCTATCTAAGGGATGAGAAGTTTTAACTGTGGAGAAAAGGTGTCCTCTTGATAAACAGCTGCAAGAAATGTAGCATTCATGAGATTCATAATATGGCGTTCCTGATACCATCACCCATTGTCCAAAGTTGACATAAACTGCTGTGCCTTCAAAAGACAATAAGTCACATCATGTATTCATATAAAACAACCGGGTGGCTTGGATAAGGTTCATCTGCTTCTGCAAATAAAATCAAGACCAATGATTAAGTGCTGTTAAGAGCAAAAGGTGTTTGATGTTTCAACCTCCCAACCTTTGGGGTTCTCTTTCCTCCTTTGGTGGACGCCATATATACACTATCAATAATCATTTTCTGCAGGTGCTACATCTCTCCACGTGCTTCCTTGGGTAATAAGTTCAAGCCACCTCCTACATGTGGTTTTTGTATACTTTATTCTCACTATCATGAACTCTGGCTACCTGACCTTGGCGTTGTAATGGCTTATGCTGAGTTCTGGCTTCCTGAATACTGCTTGTCTTTACTACTCTGAGTATGCCTGCTTAAGTTTGTCCCTGGTTTCGGAGGATCCTCAGAAAGTCCCACAACCACTAGAACCCAAAAGTCTCAACCCGCAAGCGGAACTGGTTGGAGGGCAAAGAACTGTTCTGGGACCAACAGGCTTTCTTCTGTGGGGACAACGTGTACCACCCTGCAACAGCGTCACCCCTGGTACGCTGAGCGCGACACTCCTCAAATATCGCCAAAAAAGATAACAACGTTAACAAGCCAGTGATATACCTCTTTCTTATGCCTAATTTTGTTGCCCAGGTATTATGGATGAATCCCCCCCCTTATTACTTCTATATTAAGGAGAAATACCCTTAAAAGGGGGGGGTCTGGGGAGAGGGTTAAATAAAAAAATATGAGGTGTGACTGTTAAAGTGAATTATTTCTTCTTCCCTTTATTTCCACAAAAGTAGACAATGAGGGAGTTTTCTTTTTGCCACAAAAGAACGTCAAACAATTGCTATTTAACTATTTATGGCCCACAGAATATACCGTATATTTAACAATAACAATAATGACTTTTTTCGTCTCTTTTCTTTTCCCTGCTCTACTGTATAGTTTAATTTGCAAAACAAACGAAACATCACATTGTATTGTTCTAAAATCCATTGTTGGCTACTTGGGCTAAAACATTAACATAATCAAACAACGTGGCTAATTAACTACATTTGGAGACATATGCAAAATTACATTCAGTGGGGGGTCTGAATCTTATAAAAGTATAAGCAGCCAATAAACCCATCTAAGCATCTTATTGAAATATAAGTCATTCTATACAGAACCAATGGGTTTTTTTCTCCCCCATTACTGCGCTGTGAAGATTTTGATGTCTGCTTTCTTGGCTTTCTGTTCTAAGGAAAATATTTCACCACTGGCAGACATTGTACTATTGGGAATATAGCGGGGGGGGACCGGGGGGGGGTTCAGCCTGGAATTGGAAATTTGAACCTTGTGTTCACGTAAGACGGCAATGGATAAAGTCAAATCTATCTATTTATTACACCTAGAACATCGGCTCAGTCGGGCCATTTAAATGCCCCTAAGTATCTGCTTCATCTACAAAAACAGCGCATGGTCTCAGAAGGTCGGGATGAACTAATTGCTAAACATGATAGATAAATATTATTCCCATGAGTGGGAGATTGCCGGGTATTGCAGTAACGCAAGTCAGGAATGTGTTGGTGTGGGGGCCGTGCAAGTTATTAGCGCATGATACTGTATATTATATCATATATATATCTATCTACCTATATACAGAATGCATTGAGGTAATATAGAGAGAAATTGTGAGTGGCTTGAAGACAAGGCCAGACTGGGGGAGAAAAGCAGCCCTGGCACTTTAAGGCCAGTGGTCACTAATTTATGTACATGCGGCCACTGGCTGCCTATGCACACGTAGCCATGTCTATCTAGGCCGTGGCCATAGAGGTATCTGGCACCAGCTCAATGGGTAGTTGGTTTGCTAGATGGCCAGTACGGGCCTGCTTGAAGAGTAATATCCCTATAATCAGGTGCAGCTATTAAATCCATAGATATAGATTAAGATTATATTGATAGATTAAATTGGTAGTCATGTCACCGAGTCTTCAGTTTATTTAAGATTTATTGATATTAGGTCAAAATTATAAATCTTCAAATGTCTCATGGGATGATGGTTAGAAGAACGTTCAGTTTCAGCTTCCCTCCATAGCGTGTCATTCGAGGTGTGACTTGGGGGGCACAGCTTTACCAACAAACTTTGCTGATACTTTGTGATTCTTTATAGAAATACCTGGTAATAGTTTATTTAACTAAGTAAAGTCTTAAATAGCATAATGTATTTGTATTACACAATTTAATTTATAAACTCATTTTCTGCTATTTCTATGCACATTATTTTGACTATTTCGAATGAACATATTTGGAATGCAGAACATTCTATGACTAACACTTTTCACCCTTTTCCCATTTCCAAACACAGGTTTAAAGCATTTATCATTAAATTAAATCAATCCGCATGTCTAAATGGATCTGTGAAGGATTTCGTTTTGTTATTATCATCCAATTTGAATAAAAATCAGACCCAGCCAAAATGATGTCATTCCGCTGGCGACAATAGAGAATGTGTGGTTGGGGTTTTGTTTCCATTGTCTCTTTGTTCAGTTTTTCTATTTATATCACTCATTTTTAAAGCTTCAGAGGCATATGCATCACATCGTTATCTGCTAAACACCTTCTCGGCATTCACCAGAGCAGGGTGACCAAGCATCTCCTTTTACTG
Source organism: Spea multiplicata (assembly GCA_009364415.1). Classification (NCBI taxonomy): domain Eukaryota; kingdom Metazoa; phylum Chordata; class Amphibia; order Anura; family Pelobatidae; genus Spea; species Spea multiplicata. The sequence goes on along the minus strand of VKOC01001055.1, from coordinate 94,131 downwards.
AGGACAAATAACAAAAAAAGGTACAACGTACTGGCAGAGAGAAGTCTGGTCAACATATTTTAAGGGGCAAAACCAATATTGCTCTTTGAGCATTAAGTAGAGTGTTGTGTACCTTAAAGTAGATTAGAAAATGTGCATATATTTCATTTTGATGCTATTACCTTCCTGCCATGCTGGTCAGTCATGTGATATTTTGGGTGACTTTCCCTGCTTACTCTTTACATTGAGCTGATACTTTATGGTATCCCCCCCCCACACACAAAATTGGCCTTTAGAAACCACAGACACTCCTCACACAAGCATAGGGGATTTTACATGGGGTGATTCACTGATGTTCAGGACTTATTTTCATCAGGGTCATGCCAGGCTGACATCCCAGGTTACTTTTATAGACAACCCAGTTTAAGGGACAAGGCAAAAGATGGCTTTCAAGAACATTACTGTCTTTCAGTCCATCCGAACTAGAGATTCACGTGGGTTCCTCAGCGACCATCAGACCATATTGTGCATGAACCATCAACCAAGAATGGAAACTAAGTGACCACTAAAACTTGAATGACCTGGAACTTTTTATTTTGCAAACACTTACCCATCCTTGTGGGAAAAATATCCTCATTGTTGATTAATGTTTCAATCCACTCCATGAGCATGTTCATATACAGAGGAGCAGAGACTTTGGTAGGCTTCTTGAACTTGTGATCGTCCTGCCACCTATATTCATACCTCAGTCCACCAGACATGATGGGGCAGCTCTTCTCCGTGCAGAACTCTGACATGGTGCCATAGATCAAGTTGATTCTATTGAAAAAGTCCACCACATGTACAGCTATCCAGTCATTGATATTCTCACCGGGCGGTAGTTGCACCACAGTCTTTAGATCCAACCCAGATTTAAGGGACGCCTGGGCTTTTTTGTAAAGCTCGAAACGTTGCGTTCCTGGCTCAAACTTCTTCCTGGGGCGAAACGTCTTGTCTTTATTAAACACTTGGCTAAGGCACATCGCCATGACAGATTTCAAAGCCCAACATAAAGGAGGGTGAACTCGGACTTCAAACTGCCTCTAAAACAGAAAAATAAAAGCGCATAAAAACTTTATTACCTAGGACAATGTAGGTCATTCTGGAAGACATGTCCATTAAAGGACTGTAGATTGGGCTGTTGTACAAGCACCTTTAGACGAGACGATAATATGTCGGCCAGACATATTGAATTCTTGGTAAATTACAATAGCTCACCAAGAGTTCGCGCAACGCAGCTTTCCTGTATTTGACGATACCGTGTACAAAACCTCTTAATTCAGCTGAGAAGGGGCTGTCCACACTTGTGTTGAATACCAATTTGTCGTCCATTATCTATGCTTCAAATTTTCCTATTTACACTTTCATTCTTTCTGTCTACGCGTCAACGTAAATACTCGGAAAGTGATTAGATTTTCTTTCGAACAGCAAAATTTAGAAATCCATTAAGATCAACGGTAGACAAATTGGATTTCTAAGTAGAGACATGTGTTCACATGGAACAACTGACAGAAATAAGTGCAAATAAGCATTATTTTATTAGGTGACTCATAGATTAGAATTTCTGGCTGCCTGTCACTGAAATTCTTGTCCTTTTTTCTTATTCTCCAAAACAAATACTGCTAATGTATAAAGCCGATTAGATGGGTCTGATAGGTTAAAAGCATTCCTTAGAATTGCCAAAATGTTCATTTTTTAAAAAAAATTAGCAGTAGGCTAATATTACCACGATAAGCTGATTGTCTTTGGCTATGAGGAATTAAAAGTGTTATATTACTTGAAGATATATGGTACTCCTTGGCTTTACTGCAATGCGAAGGCCAAGTCCCAGTGAGCTTCTTCTGCGTAATCGGCTAAGCCAAGCCAAAAAGGATATTTTTTAGCGTTATCTCATTGCTCTATTATAAAGCGTTGCAGGGTCAGCTCAGTCAGGCAATAAATATTTTACTGTACTCTAGTCAGTTCTCCGGGACCGTAAGACAGCCTGTCTATTGTGTGTGGAACAATGACTGGGAACGTGGCAAGTTTAGGGATTATTGTGAGGGTGTGGGTATTCGCTGTTCAAACAGGGAGTTTCTCAGGCCTGTCATATAAATGTACCTTTTGAGGACTCTTGGGAACCCTTTTACTTGGCAGATGTGAGTGTGGCCTGCTGTGGTTTCTCATGCAGCAATGTCGGTCTTCTATCAAACATACACATGCCCACATAGTGTTAAAAAAGCCCCTCTACTGTGTGCAGTAGGCAGCAATGTATTCATGGGGAGTGAAGATCTAAGATGGCTGCCTCCAGACCCTAAGTGAATCCGCTTCATCCGTTCAGACGGACGTGCAGCGCGAGTCACAGGCCTCCATAATGTGAATGGGCTGGTTCAGAGGCCCAATTAGCCACAGGGAGACAGTTTGCCCAATAGGGCAGGAAATACAACCCCCTCCTCAAGGCCTGCAACGCCATTCCTTTGCCTAGCCTACTGCGGTATCTGAGGCACCATAACCCTTTCCAGGGAGATTGGGCTATTCAACTTTTTACAAGTTTAATAAAACCAAACATTGCCCATGAGAGTTACGCATTATAAGTGATTTCAGTCAAAAGTCTTTTTTATTACAATGGAAACCAATGCAATAGTCGAATCAGCAGGAATATTCCATTGAGTGCCATGGTTTATAAGATATATTTTCAAACATTGCACCAAAAATCACCCTTGATATATAACCCCCAGTGCTTCCATCATGTTTGTGTACGGTTTGAGTTTAATTTCAATGTGATAGAACCCATCATGTGAGAATATTCACTTAAAACTTAATACACTCTAGAAAAGGTATTTCCTCCAGTGGGCTCTCGTTATTTTTATTCTGAACCCTTCATGGATTCTGGACATATTACATTCCACCTTCGGGGTAGATTGAATTAATATCGCCGGAACAATTACTCTATCGAGGAAAGATTCCCAATGAGTTGAGTTGTGGAAACGTGAATATACTGCCGACTTATATTTAAGGCATTGGGGGAAGGGAGCCTTCCTGAACAGTGTGAAGCCTTTGTGAAGATGTCCTTCCCCTCTGCTGTATATGGCACCAAAGCCTCTCTAGATCTTGGAATAGCGCTAAGGAAATCCTTATAATTACATATTCCATTGTGTCCTTTTTATGCTTTGTTTACTGCCAGCTACCAAACCCGAAAAGCAACACGTTCTGTAAAGCAATGTTTGTGTGCAGTTTCTCCAAATGATAGCGTACGCTACAGGATGCAGCCTCAACAGGGTAGGAATAGTAATTAAGGGAGAATTTATGTGGATCGAGATATGTGCAGGGAACTGGGCGATATAACTACATATTTATTATTATTAATAATAATAATAATGGTATTTATGGACTATTTGGAAATAAAAAAAAAAGTTAAATATTATATCACAATGTTATCTAATAATGCAGATGTGCAAACTTGAAATTGTCCCTCTATGGATTAAATGGTATACAAGATTTTTTCCTGCTGGCCCATCTATCCATATCTGTATCTTTAGAGTGTAAGCTTGTGAGCCGAGACCTCTGACTAATGTATCGGTTTGTCTTAGTCTGTCAATTATAGTTTAGTCAGACTCAATAAAATAAATGTATTGTAAGAAGTGCTGTGTAAACTGTTGGTGCTACAAAAATATCAATATTAATAATAATAATAATAATAATAATACATTTTTTCCTAAAATAATAAAAATTCCTAAAAATTTACAAAACATCTCCTTTTTTCTTGTACTACATTTGCAAAGATTGTCACATAAACAGTTAACAGTATTTCCAGATTTTTACAAGGGGCTTGCTTTTCTAATTATTTTTTAAATTATTTTTAATTGCGTAAATAATGAAAAATGAAGCAATGTGTAAATTGTTGCCGCTATAAAAAAAGATAATAAAAATAACAAAATGAGGCCCACGACTGTTTATTTAAAACAAACAGTAGATGTTTCTCTTCTTTTTTTTTTTTTTTGTATTTTCCTATATATTTTTGGGGATTTCCAAGTGAGTGGTGTGGGATTTTACTCAAACAGCTAGAAACTTTCTAGGTTGCTTTTTAAAGGGAAGTGAAATTAAATAATCAGACATTTGTCACGTTAGGAAGTTTTACTATACTGAGAGGGTTTCTAAATAAATGGAACAGCCTCCCGTCAGAAGTGGTAGAGGTTAATACAGAGAGGGAGTATAAACATGCATGGGGTAGGCATAAATTTATCCTGAAGCTAAGACAAGTCCAAGGACTGATGAGTCTTACATCACGAAAAATGGGCAGACTAGATCGACCAAATTGGTTTTATCTGCCATCAAATTCTATATTTTGTTCAAAACCCCCAAAAATTCAATAATAAACTCCAGAGAAACAATTTAACTGAAAGACTATAGGGCAGGGGTAGGCAACCTTCGGCACTCCAGGTGTTGTGGACTACATCTCCCATAATGCTCTTACAGTCATAATGCTGGCAAAGCATCAAGGGAAATGTAGTCCACAACACCTGGCGTGCCGAAGTTTGCCTAACTCTGCTATAGGGTATGTAGGGCAAATGCCTCTTGGGCCACTTGGACACAATCACTTAACCTGTGTGCTGACGGGCTTTATGAGGTTTATGTTTGTTCAAGAGCCACCCTGGGGGCATCATGCAGGGTTAAGTCAGCTCTTTTAAAAGCTTATTGTGGTGGTCTGTCTATCAGACTGAGATAGGGAAAGATATGTGAGCTGATCACCTACGCAATGAAGCTTCCCTCAGGGGCTTTGGCCCTTACTTTCCCTACAACGTCTCTCGTTTTTTATTAGGCGACTCTGTAGAGTCTCCAGGGATAGCCCTTTCATTTAGGCGATCTATACTGCTGCCTATGGCCCCGTGCAGTTAGGAGGCATCACGCTCTTTCATATACTAAGAGGTACGCAGAAGGCGGACGCCAAAGACATTGCCTAGGATTCTAAAATTCCTAGGGCCAGAGCTGAAAGAGCATTTATCCAGATGTTGTGGAACTAAAACTTCCAGGAAGTTATTCCACAAAAGATGGTCTATTTTTTTTAAAATATATAATAGATGTTGCACTTAATATGTGAATAGATGGCATTACTGAGTCATTGGACACGTGCAGGTATAGCGACTGCAACAAGTGGTTACTGTAATTAAAAATGTCAGGTCTGTTTGTAGTCTGGTGTAGCCAGCAGATGTCTCTCCAGATGGGAGTAGTGATAAAAAAAAATGTGTTTACATATCAAAATATTCACTATTGTTCCTTTTCAATCAATTTCCTAAATTTAATACCATTACAAAATAATAACCATAGTCTTAAAACACTTATTATCTAGTGATATAAAGCAAACAGACCAAGTTGCTTTAGTGGCAAGCCCTCTTTTAAAGCTGACTGTTAACACTTTCATGTAGGGAGCCCAAGAACATTTCTGGAATCCCTATCAGGAGCTTGATGTCTCCTTCCTGGAACTGTCCCCTGACATGGGTGGTGGGGGGGGTCATTTTCAGTAGAATATCAGCTCCCCACCCTGTAACCCTAGGAATCTGCCCATTCACCCTGAGACAGTAAGCTGTCACACAGGGGGGCAGAAAAGAATCTAGCCCCTGATCTGCATATTATAACCTCATGAAATGCAACAGAAAAAAAGTATCATTTTTATTTACTTAACTTAAAAATATTTGTAGCAAGTGGCAACTTGTAAAGTTACTTATTATACTTCCTGCAGTATTCTTTCTGCATTTAGTAATCAAGCTGTTGTTGGACTCCAAATCCCATTACTCTCACCAACTTACTAAAACTAATGAATTCTTTACCTTTCCTCCATACTAGATTACAAAAACATTCTCTCCAAAACTCTAACAGTCTTACTTTCACTTATAAGATAATCAGCACATGGCTGTCTTCTGTCTTCTGCCCCTTTGCTTTGCCCAAAAAAAACAAGTTCTGCTGCAATTTGAGAACTCACCTTAGTTGAGAGACCCCTCAGAGCATATAAATCCACTTACAGTGGGTCTGCTGCCTCTCTTTAGGTGGTTTTAAAGTCCAAGGAGTCCTCCCTGCCCATAGCATGGATGTTCACTGCAAAGCTTTGTGTAGTTTGCATTAAACAAACTGCCTTTTTTTTCTACAAGTGATGTCACATCCTGATTTTGCCTAGAAGTGTACAGCTGTTCATGTAATAACTTGTGTGCAGTGACTCAGGCAGCTCCCACTCCACAGACACACACACACACACACACACATACATACACACACACACACACACACACTCGCTCTCTCTCCCTCTATTGACCTGCACTGTGTACATTGTGAGTTTCCTTCAAGCCTCATTAGCCCATTACAGTCCATTGATTTCTTGCCAGGATTTCAAAAGAATTAAAGGGATGGCAAAACTTTTTAAATAAAGCAATTAAGGGAGAATCTATGTGGATAGAGATATCTTGTGCAGGGAATTGGGCGATATAACTACATATTTATTATTATTATTAATGATCATAATTTTATTTATGGACTATTTAGAAATAAAATGAAAAAGTTAAATATTACATTATATTATATAATTCAGATGTGCAAACTTGAAATTTTCCCTCTATAGATTAAATTGTATATTATATTTTTTTTTTACTGGCCCATCTATCCATATCATTGCTTGTGAGCCAGGACCTCTTTGACTAATGTATCGGGTTGTCTTAGTCTGTCAGTTCTAGTTTGCTCAGACTCTTTAAATAAATGTATTGTAAGAAGTGTTGCGTAAACTGTTGGTGCTACAAAAATATTGTTGATAATAATAATAAATAAATAATAAATAATAATAATAATTAATAATAATTTCTCTTAGTCTTCAACAAGTAGCAGATATGGATTATCAGAGATGTAATCTCCCATACTGCCTGCTAATCCAAACAACCTTTGTTTCCAGTAATAATAATAAAATGTATTAGTAAAAAGAACACGTAATACATACGCGTATATTACCATCTTCCCTTGTGTGACATTACCAGGGCACTATGGCCAGTATTGCTGTCTTCTGAATGCAGAAGCATAATATCCCTGAAAAATTTGGATTTTTTTTTTTAACACAAAAAAAATCATAAAACCTCTTGCAACTGTCATTGCATTAAAATATTCGGATAAGTTTTTTTTTTTTTTTTTTTTTTAAATCCTTTTCTAGATTATATGCCAGTTTTCTTAAAATAAGGAATTTATCTACATCCCCCCAGATCGAGCCCACATCCACATTTGCCGCCGCATGATACAAAGGGCTCTCGCTCCGTTTCCCATCACAGCTGAAGTGCGTTTTCGGCTTATTATTATTATTTATTCATTTATAACGCACCATCATATTATGCAGCGCTGTACAATGGGCCAGCCATCATTGGGCAGTGGAAGAAACGTATCTCAGTAGAAAGGGCAGTGGACGCATGGAATAGCCTTCCAGCAGAAGTGGTAGATGTTAATACAGTAAAGGCATTCACGCAAGCATGGGATAGGCATAAGGCCAAGCTAGATATAGGATAAGGGCAGGTACTAAAGGAAAGTACTCAGAGGTTAGGCAGGACTGGATGGGCCTACTGGTTATACCTTGTTTTCTGAAAAACCTGAGCATTATTTTTATACTTTAAAGACTATTTATTTATTTTTTTGCTTGTGTCAGCTCCACGAAATCATTTTGCTTGCGGCCCTTTAAGGCATGGGTTCAATTCTGGTGCCATGGTTTCTGTCTGAAAAGCCCCTTTTGCGTCAGTCGGCGTGGTTATTCTGCTTTATTTTTCATTTATATGAAAGGTCCGTGAGGTGGAAGCCATGTTGCGTTTGCCATCATACCTTCACACCTATCAGTCTGCTCACCCCATGGCGATCAATTAGATTCCGACTACCTGGATATCTGAAAATGTAAGAGGCTAAGTGCTTAAAATCACACAGAGAAGAGCGTCAGGATGACATCCTTTCCCATAGCGTATAGGGTATCATATAGAAGCGGCGCACCTATTGGAGTGGAAATTCATCAATCTTTAAATAATCAACAGAAAAATCTATTTACAGAATTGTTTCCCTTTTGTGATCCAAATTGAATGTGCTGCTGGTGCATATAATGGTTCCAGTTTTTCAGGACACATATATATTTTGTCTATATATGTACATATATATATATATATATATATATTTTCCATGTCGCTGATTATCCCACATAAAGTGCTTCTCCCTGTAGTATGTGTGATGTATAAACATTCTTGGTTCACTGAAAGATATCACAATGGAATCGGGTCTCTGAAGGGTTTTTGTTTTTTGAAGATAATCCTTCTTCTAAAGGGCTTTTTTAAAAAAAGTGTTGAAAACAAAATACAATAAGGTATTTGGCAGCTCGTCAACCCAAACATTCTATTATCTCTTTAAACCGTCACCTTGATGTAACTCTGCATTGTGTAACGCTCTCCGACCCCTTGCTTTTTTTCTCAGTATTGAATTATTCATGAGATGTTCTATAAAATCAATTAAACATAATTAAAAAAACTTTGTTGCATTCTAAACCTCACAGCATGGGAATATTGCTTCATTTTAACAATGTAGCAAAAAACCCACCATATCAAACTGAGCCTCCTTTATGTCTGATATATATATTGTTGCCTGTCCAGGTGTTGATATGAAGTAGAGGTGATCTGTTAAATGGTGGCACATCATGAGCTGAGTCTAAACCTTCATCAATAGCTCCCCGAACCATATATGGAAGCACTTGGTTATGATGTCATAGCCTCGACGCTATGTAATGTCAACGCTCCTAACGTCCCTACCAATGCACATAAAACCAATGATGACGGAGAGGGAGATCTATACCAATGGAGGTACAGATCTCTATCCTTGGCAAACTGGTTATAACAGCGCTACGGAATCTGCTGGCGCTATAAAAATGTAATGCAATGTAATTATATCACATGCATAGACGATACAAAAAGAAATATGACCCACTGCTGTGGCTTGTGTATTATAACACATTGATAAAGATTTCTGAATATGAAGATATTTTGGTGCAAAAAACAGCTGTTGACAATTTGTCTAAAACTGTAAAATAATATATTAAAAAATGCAAAAATAAACATAAAATCCAAAAAAAACGCAAATACAATTTTGTTAATTTGCTTTTCAGTGTACGAGTTCTGGTATAATTCTAGTAAAAGAAAATCGCAATTCCATCACACCAGCATTGCATGAGTTAATAAGGCCAGTAGGAGTCAGGTGCTTGAAGGGGCCATAAATTGGGAAAACCAAAATAGGTTTCTAAGGCAACTGGAGTGAACCCAGGGAGACAGAGAAAGAGAGTGTGCGTGATACAGATTAGACTAAACAAGACCAAAAGTGTGATGTCAGACTGCCAGGCGAGGTCAAAGAGACCATAAGAAGGAGGCGAACACAGAGTATATCCAGCCAGGCGCAGAACACAATATGGCGACCCCCCTGCAAGCTGTGTCGAGGGGCTTCTACATCCTTATATCTAGCATATTATAAATTTGAATGACCGTGTCTTTAAATATCTCATTTTTATTTATTTTTTTAATTTTAAATTAATATAGAATTACAAATTTCTGGATCAAAAGATCCACTTGTGTACCAAGAAGCCTTTTGGGGACCCCATAGGAAATGTCAGCCCCCTATGTGATACCCTGGATCCAGTCCCCCCCCCCCAGAAGCAGCCTAGTACTTTATTAATTAGTGTTAAATAAAATATGTTTGGTGTGGATGTTTTTAATGGAAACATAGAAAGTGACGGCAGATAAGAACCAGTAGGCCCATCCAGTATGCCCAACCTCTGAGTACTTTCCTTTAGTACCTGCCCTTATCCTATAATGTCTGTTGGGTTCATTCCAGACGAGAGTCCTCGGTATGAAGTTGTTCCATCTAAACCATTGTAGATCAGAATCAGCGTGACGTGGACATGTTTCACTGGATTGTGTTTGAAGCGCTCCACTGAGGCATCTTTTAAGCCGTGTTTTCTAATCTGGAGTTTCCAGCGCCGTGAAAGAAGATATCACCTGCTTGGCACGGGTTCACACTGAAGTCGTTCTCCAACATACAGGTTATAGAGAGGAATTTAGTATTTAAACTGCTACATTCTTATACTTTAAGCCTCTAGGTCAAGTTAAAGGTTATTTTACCGTTTCGGTTATCCCAAGAGAGTCTGAGTGTTGGCAAACTTGGCATGAAGGCTGCATCAAGCAACTTGGGCTGGATGCCATCAACTGTGTGTCAGCTATACATCTCCCCCCACTGCCCTAGGCCATAGCTGAGGGTGCCTTCCCTGCCCCACTGACCCCCAAGAATGAAATTTAATCGGTTTATTAATGAATGACTGTATTTCCAGTGGCTACTGCAAGAAAATTCTGCCATTAGAGAAACCCGCTTTCTTTGTCACGTTGAAGTGCTTTTAAATCTTGCATTTCTATTTTCTTGTTCTCTATAGCCTTGGGCTGTTTTACTTCCCACACAGATCCTAACGCTTCACACGTCTTGTTTTATTAAAATGTAAGTACATTTTCCTTGCCGATTTATACCGGATTAGAAGCCCGAGGCAGATATTCCAATGGCCGATGCATTTTACCGCCCGCTGAGCGAGGTGCTACCCGAAAAAGCATTCAGCTTGGATTCCATTAGCGCCAAACGTTACCGAGCCGCAAAGCCTGGGATTTCGCATTTAATCCGTACGGATGATATCTCATTGTTTTCAAATTCAGAAACATGAAAAACAGATGCTTTATACAAAACGGCAAACGAACATCACTTGCTCCAACTACTCGGCTTCAAGAATGCTGTGTGATCCGGTATTTCTTCTTTAACTCTTTCAACCGGAAATCTAGAATGGAGCAAAATGACGGAGTCTCTCCCACGTGAAACATTATAGCTAAAATATATGCGCTCTGCCTACTTTAATAAAGCTGATTGTATATAAGTGGACAGAAAGAATGAAACTCACGGGGCTCAGAATGGGCCAGAGTGGGCCTTGACTGGGTGCCAGGCTGGGCTAGGCCTTGGCGGCATTTTTTGAATGATGAGGAGGAGGGGTTAATGGTGGGTTATTTAAGGGGTTGGCGCCGCTAGGGTTGGCGCCATTTTTTATGTCACCTACCACACGTTGTTTATCCCACCCTCCCTTCTTTTCCTTTTTTGTGTTGAGTGTTTCTGGTGTGTGTTTTACCAGGTATCTAGGGGGTTAATGCTGCTGGGAGAGCATTTGGTGGAGCTGGGAACCTCAGGTTTGGGTTTGGGCATCCCGTTATGTCCTTCCCTGTGTGGTCCTGGATAACCTGGTAAGCTTGGGGTGGTTTGTTACATTAAATGGTTAATGTTAATCATTATTGTTAATTATTTATGTTATTTTATGTTATTTATTGATTTACCATGTGTTGATCATTGTCCTGTTAACGCAAAACATGGTGTTGTGTATTCATTGGGGGGCTATGTGTTTTTGGGAATGCCTAGCACGAGAGTCGAGGCTGCTACAGTCAAAGAAACGGTGTCTACATTTCTCCAAAAGACTGCAAAGAAAATTAGGGCAGACGTGAATATGGATAGCAAAAAGGGGCAAAAAGTGGATTTTTTTTGCCATTTTTAGAACACAGGCAAACATTTTCTTCCACCCCAAAATCCTGTAAGCTTTAGAGCTTTGGCCACATTGACTATACATCTCCCAATAGTACACGCTGTGTCAGGGGATGACCTGCTCTTCTTGTTGGACCCCAATGCTCCCCACCACCTGAATATTTGGGGACCCCTTCTGATGCAAATACTCAGTGAGGTTTATTTACTAAAGGTAGATTTAGCAGAAGAGTTTTAACTCCTTCACTATATTCTAAGAAGGGTCAACAGCAGTGAGTGTCTCCTGCGGGAGCCCTGCATGCTGTATAGTTAAATCACTGAGATTTCTTCAAACTCTCTTTGCACACTAAGTTATTCATTATGCAGGGCCAGCTCGCAGCCCTTACTGCTACAGAACCCTGTCAGCGCTGGTCCTTCATAATGAACAATGATGTGAGGGATATTTAAACATAACTCGCATGCAAACTCTCCTGCCATATCTCCTTTTGGAGAATAAACCCCAATGTTTTCACATGATGAAGCCCGTTGGCAATGAAAAAGGCACTGGGCATGCGTGGCATTTTAGGCCATTCCTCGTCTGTCCAGTGAAAACGTGAGAGTGAAACGCATGGGGCCTGGTAAGGCTATAGTTGGCATTCAGGTGCCCAGTCATACTCTGAAGGGGTTCACCTATGAAGGCATAGGTGATCGGTTGTTTCCCTTCACAACCAGAAGGCCAGTGGAATGGACAGATATTCTTGGTCCTCTTCCAAACATGGGGACCATTGAAGTCAACAAGGGAAGATGGCAGCCTAAGGGTCAGTCCACCTCCCCCACCTAAAAACCCAAGCCGTTCTATCAGGAGTTGCAGTCCTCCAAGCTGAGGAACATGTAGCTGGGTCTGAGATGTAGCCAAAGTCAACTCCAGACAGTCAAGTAGCACATAACGAGTAATGATTGAGTAGGCTGTGAATAGGTCGCAGGTAATACGTTAGGCACGGGTAACATAGCAAGTTTCCATTAGGGTAGTTAGACAACCGAGCTCTTTGCAGAAGGCTTCAAGTGTTTAAATACCCTAATAAGGCAGTTACGAAGAGCCACATGAGGTCACTGAAGGCTCCTGGGAATTAGATCTTTCATATAGCATGGCTGTATTTTATCAGATATTATATGTAAAGCATATAACTTGAGAGCAAGAATCCCGGGACTCAGCTACCGGTAACCCTCGGCTCATTGCGATAATTTATATCATATTGAGAAAAATACAGCAGGAATTAAAGAGTACAAAGGGAAGAACCAACCTCACCAAACCTCCTAAAGTCCGGGATGCATTTTCTGCTTTCAGCATTTTAAATTGTTGACTTTTATTTGGGGGGGATGTAAAAGCACCTTGCAGTGGCATTTATCAAAGTCATCTATCATTGAATTTGCTAAAACGCATACATTCTGCATGATATCCCAGCCTTCTTTAATACGTTCTGCACGAAGTATGTTTGATGTGCTAAATCCGTAGATTATGGACAAAAAGATAAGAAACACGGAAGAGAAATAACTGCGAGACATTAAAATTCAACGTCTGTTCTCACGTTATAAATTCTATATTAATCTGAAATTCAATCTTGAAGACCAGCATCTGTTTAAACCCAGTAAGATGTGTGCATGTTATAACTAATGGCTTAAAGTACACCACTGACCTTCATTGGGGGCACTTTTTAAACAAAAAAAAAAGGAAAATGTGCAGTTTGCTCGAAATTGTATTATTCGCCAGCCTCTGTACTCAATGGCTGCCATTTTAAAAACCCATAGATTCTCTCGGTTAACAGCATTTATTTATTGGTGTCCGGGCCGATGGATGAATGTCAAGATAGGCAGACTGTCTTCTACATTAACAATAAGGAGGCAAACATAGCTTTTAAGAAATAAAGATATTTTTACCTTTGTAGCCTTGGTCACAATATGCTTTCTGTAGTATCCAGATGGAATTCTATGCCTTAAGCAACGTTGACCTCCAATTGGAATGCCCATCTGCACATCGGATTGTGCCAATATCAATGATGATCCCATGAACATCTGGGCTGTTCATGAGCTCTAATTGGATACTGGCAGACGTATTTACATCCTGTCTACCTAGCATTCTGCCAACCTCCTGGGTCTTATGAGTCTTGGGACACTGGCAGGATCCATGGAACCCATGCTGCACTTGAATTGCCTGTTGGCCTTGGTAGGTCACCCGCTTGATTGACCAGACAAGTTCTGAAATCTCATTTCACATGACCATCAAGTATTTTCAGTGAACACTTTGTCTACTAAAAGAGTAACAGTGCAACAATACCAACGTGGTATCTTCTCTATGCCTAAGAAAAGAGGTGAGATATGTCACTGAATATCCAATGCCTTGGCGGAGCACACACATAGTCATTACCACTGTTTAAATAAAGAGTTTACTTGTTGTGTTTTGCTTAATCACGGTATTATCCACATTATCGATTAGCTTTTAGACATAATAAAAGAAAGATTGTTAATAAAGGTGACCCCAGGTACTTTTTGAAAGAAGGAACCCATGTGAAACCCAATATACTATGACATGGATCAGTTGTGTCTTTAATGGTTCCATGGCCAACAACATGGCCAACAACATGGCCAACAACATGGCCAGGCAAAGGCACGTTCTCATTTTGTGGACTCCCAGACTTAACAGGGATACTAGAGAAGATCATTTTTATTGCATGCAGATACTTTTGGATTCATAATAATCATTTTCTAAGCAGTAAAAACTTTAAATGAAGATATTCTGGCTAGAGCATATTACGACGGAGACATAATTTAATTTACGTTCCCAGATGAGACTGAAAGTCACAGTTGTTCTGTGTCAGTTCAAAGAGATACGATAAGGTTCTGCTCCACAGAGACCAGATGGTGCTGTTCAGCTGTTTCATTATAGGCGTCAGATCAGGACAACAGAAGAGGGGAACGCGTTCGTATTAATGTCTCTTCTCATCTCCATTCATCTAGTTCTTCTGCTACCCTAGTTCTGCCTCATCTTCAATTTCCATTTACATCTGACATGAAAATAACCAGGAAGAAAACTTTTTAAAGTCTCAGTATAGATATGTTTATTGAATAAGTTATTGAATAAGTTTGAATGCTGAAGATGAGGGGCCCTGGGAGTCCAGCTGTTTTTATATAATCCTGTAAAGCGTTAGCACAGGAATTGAAATACTTTTCATGGTAGGTAAAAAAATAAATACAAAAAAAGAGGTCTAACTGGAGGAACTCTTCCAATTGATGATGATGATGATGACAAACAGCATGCTAGGGGCATGTGACGGATTGGGACCAGAAATCAGGTGTACCCATGAAGTGTGAATGACTATATCATAAGAGGAAGGAGAAATGGATGATAATGTAATGAAGGAGAGAAATGAGAACAAGATTTTAATACTTATCGCTTATTTTTTGCCTTCTATGATTAAGCAGCCCTGGCACTTTAAGGTCAGCGCTCGCTAAAGGACATTATGTCCTGTGGCTGTTGTCCAGATACGCACGCTCGCACTCTATGCCTTTATATTACCTAGCGTATCCAGTCGTCCGCACCTAAGCATTGGATCTGCTGCTTCCGCGCCAGTAGAGGTCCACTGGACATGTGCCTGGTCTGCATGATGGCCGGTACTGACCTGAGCAAGGGTCTGCTAACCAAACCATGCAGTGAGTTTACTTGTTGTTGGTGAGTAGAGGTGTCAGTGGCTTAAATGATGCATTATGGATGAACCTGTCTCGTTTCACCAGTAAGCAGCGCCTGCATAGACATTAGAGGCAGGGGAAACAGAAAGAACAAACCCACCACAATTTACAAAAATGGTGGTAGAGGACAAAGAGAGGTCTTCAGCAAATACATACAGTCTCTTTCATGCACATATAACTCCCGCAAAGGTATTTTTTGGTTCTACACCTATATCCCATGAGACATAATTACAACTCTCTATCTCCTGAATAGAACCATGTGTTATACTGAGCCAGCTGAGACCCCTTTATATGGTATACCCTTTAAACTACACAGTGAAGTCAGTAAAAAAGTTTCAACCATATGGCGAATAAATCCCAAAGTGCTAATTAATGATTACAGGTTAACTTCAGATATGCCAAAACCCTGATCAAATTGCAATTATACACGGTTTTACATTTCTACTTAAAAAAAGTTAAATTTCTTGTACTATTCCTTCAAAATGATGAAAATGCTTGATGAAACATTGTGGATGAAACAAAACCAAACAAAACACTTCTAAAAATTATATTTTTTTAACATTCCATGAAAAAAACATACTTTTTTGTTAGTAGATATCATTTTATACATTATTTGATACATTGAACATTATCGTGCAATATCAGAGAATCCGCGCAAGTACATAGAATACGAAAGTAACATACTAGGTATAACAAGTGTGCCCTCTAGTGGTTAAACAGTGACATAACACAAATATATTTCAATTAAATATATCAGCGCCTGCTTTTGTGTCACGTGACAATTAAGTGTTCCAATAAAAAATCTGATCGATGGAACATGTAATTAAAAAAATATATTTCCAGGAGGGGTACCGAGACGGATGCTTATAATGCTGCATTTAGTTATAATGCTGCCCTGTGGTATGTGGGATATAGAAACACACAGCAGGGAATAAATTACTTCTTAAATTACCCATAATCCACATATCCCCACGACAGACATCTAGATCCTTTGCCCTTTTATCACTTCTGCTGGGAGGATGCTCCAATCATCTACCACCCTCTCAGTAAAGTAAAACTTCCTTACATTTAAGCTTCCGACTCTTTACTTTTAGATGATGACCTCTTGTTCTAACATTTCTCCTCCTTTCAAATAAACTTCTCCCGTGAACTTTGTTAAATCTCTTTATGTATTGAAACATTTTGATAGATGTCATGGAACCATTGATGTACAATGTGTCCTAATGTAGGTTAAGCTGTTGAGCTTTTAGTATATGATGTTCTCTACAGATTAATACATTATATATATATATATATATGATATAAATATTGCCTGCTGCAAATCCTTATAACATGGCGGGATTATAACTTTTGCTGATTGTGTCTGTGAAGCTTCAGCTTTTCACTTGCAAGCGCTATGGAGTAATAGTGTTGAAACTTTATCATTAAAATGGGAATGGGTATCACAATAGTCATAATGCCTGATATAGCAGTCACACCTGATACAATCTTACCAAAAGTGGTTGTAGGGTGGACGTCCCCATATCCCACCGTGGTTAGGGTGATTATAGCCCACCAGCAACAGGAGTAGATGTCCTCAAAATAGAAATCCTTGTGATTATGTGTATCTATTTCAGACCATTCTGCATAGAATACTAAGGTGGCATAGAAGAGCGTCTCAAATGCCAAAACAAGCAAGAGGATGAAGATCTCCCTCAAAATTGCCCTCAGGGTTCCAGAAAGGACCCTTAGAATGAGACTACCTTCAATGTGCATGATGATCCTGATCAACTTAAGGATATACACTGTGCGGACAAAGCCCAGGATCTTCCACAAGTAGTCCACCCGTCTAACTTCTCCTTTTGCCAGAAGTTCCACGAAGACCGGGAGGAGGGATATGAAGTCCACCCAGTTGAGTAGGTTCTTCGTGAATTTCTTCTTGTCGGGGCAGAAGAAGAAACGCGTGCAAAACTCAAACAGGAACCAGAAGACACAAACGAGTTCCAGGTACAGCAGGTAGGAGACCTTCTGGTAATCCAACTCATAGAGGAAAACATAGCCGTGATAATAAGGCTGCGTATGGTTCGCCACAAACGCGAAATGCTGCTTAGTCTCTTCGAAAAAGATCACGATGGCCGCAATCGTGAAGATAAGGGACACAGCTGTGACACACTGCAACAAAACGACAATCATGGTCACAACACTGAGCTGATAAGGTTATTGTGATAGAGAAACCATGTCGTACTCAATATTAAAGGGCCAAGACATGGGGCCAAACCGTCAGAATTACCTGAGATGAACAGAATTGTATACAATATACAAAATAAATCAAAGGGACTTTGTTTAAGATTCATTTGCTTTTGTTCAACCTTTTAGTGGCTGCTCCAGATAACAAGGCATTAATCTAATGAGAGTTACTTCACTTGGAAAGTTATTGTTCTGTTAAAAACATTATTTGTATTAAATCTTTTCACTTTAAAGGTTAATGGGTCTAGTCAATGAGAGTTCTGTTCACTAAACCGGTACAGACTACCTAATACATTATGGAACGCAAACCGTACTGAGCTACAGTTATATTATTGGGTAAATAAAAACACATTTATTTTACCATAGAGGTCAGCGAAGAGAAGGGCATCTCAAAGAGACCCCAGATTTTCGGTTGCCACCGAGCCCTCCAGCTGTAGTCCACCCTATCTGTCTGGACAAGGAGCTGCTGCTGGTCGTGGTGCACCATCTCATCCCACATGCCGAAATCTTCCAAATCACCCATCTTGTTGTTGACTTTTAGCCAGCAGCAATGGGCCAGTTGGGTGGTGTCCACTTCCCAAAAACGTAGCTCTTCTATTAGCACCGACTTGCAGACATCATCTGAGCAATGCAGGCGCTTCGTCCTGTAGTAATCGAGCACGTAGCCAAAGACTACTGGATTGCGATCAAAGAAAAATTCATTGCGCTGCGAGTCGTAATCACCGGTGCCGTATGCCATGGATTCCGCGAGGTTGGCCAACTTCGTCCCGGGAAAAGTTTGCAAGGTGCTGGTGTAGGTTTCGAACCTAACTCCCCCAACGTTAATTACAATACGTCGGTTTGAGGCCTCCATGTCTATAGCTTGAGTTCAGAAAATACTGCGCCTGAAATTTAAAGGGAAGGCTATTAAAGCAAATTATTAATTTATAAGATCTGTGTAATGATGTTATAGCTGTGTACAAGATATAGAAATACAGACATAAGAGGTTACCACCTGAAGGACGCATCATTGGCACACCCCCCCACACAAAGTTTTCCCCCCATAGAAGGGAGCACTCCGTGTAGCCCGTCCTGAGAAGTTCCCAGGTATGGTCGTTGGTCAACATGTTAGGTGCTCCCATGGCCTGCATTGCTTCATGGAAAATGGAAGCTTTGGTGCTGTCTTTAAGATCAATTTAGGTAACCAATGGATTACTGAAGTATACATTGATGACCTTGAGAGCAGGGGAAAGTATGTTTACATTGACTCTGAAGACACATCCTATGCATACTCTCCCTGACCTGAACACTTTTATTCCTAAAACATAACATGTATGCGTACCTGGGAACTTCTTCACTCTGGCTACCCGGAGCCATCCCTTGAGGGCGCTCCCGCTAACATCAGCGGGAAACAACCCCATTCAAAGGGCGATTGGGCAGGGAGCGGGGCGACCCGGAGGAATCTAGAGTTGACCCGGAGGATTCGGGTGTTGACCCGAGGATTCAGGTGTTGACCTGGAGAAGTGGTGAATCCCGGAGAATTCAAGATGTCTACATAGACCATGACATGAAAGCTTGTTACGATATAATGCTTTTTAGCTAGGCCCAGGATGGCCATTGGCCAACAGAGCTTCCCCAGCATGTTGCCTGATGCTTGCGGTTTATGGACCGTTGGCCTTAAAGTGCCAGAGCCAATTTCCCTCAAGTACTGATTTTGTTGCTTTGAGAACATGTACAAGTGTGTAATATTCTGACTTTTCAGAACAAAAACCACTACATTCATTACAATCTACATTATATAAAACACTTGTGAAAAGTCAAGGCCAGCAGCGACATTTCAAAAGCCATTTTTCCCTATTTTTATGCTATATGCTATATGCTATATATATATATAATAATATGATATATATATATTATATATATGGGGTGATATATATATATAGTAATATAATTTTTAAACTCTGGTGACCTCGCAACAAAGAGGAAATTGTTCTGCAAGGTGTAAGGGATGTTAATCGTCGCCTGACAACCCATAAAATGAATGGTCGGAGTTTCCATTTATACAATCCAGAAACACCTGCTTGAACTTTCAATGACTTGGAAAACGGAGGAATTTGCAGATGTACCGCCGGTATTTTTTTTTTTTTTTTTTTCTCTCAAAAGCTATTAATCACAAAACACACAAAATCCTGAGAGAAGCAATGAGGTGTTTGTGTATTCATGCAAGTTGTGTACGCTTCTGTTTGATTTTTTTAACTTACGGTTTTATTGGTAGGTTATTGATTTTATGAAAGCAAACAGCTTATTGCTCTGTGTCAACTTGCCCAAGAAAATGATGTTGACCCTCGTATGACGAATGTTGGTAAGATTGTGGCGTGGGCGCTAGATTGAGGAAGAGGACGGGATGACAAAAATCTTAAACATTTTATATGTTTAGGTGTTATACGTTGCTAGAGTTATTATACGTTTTTGCATAGATGTGTATACCTAAATGTATTACATTTTGAATATTTTGTATTACCATTCTTGTTTTGTACCTTCTGATAAGCGTTGGGAAGACACTTGTTGGTGTTTTCTGGAGTCGCTAAACTTTTTATGCTACTCTCCCACCTTCTAAGCACAGATCTCCACCAAGTATTAGTCATTCATCATTGCATTATTGATATCGGAGACATTTTTGTGTCTAAAGCCAAAAAAAAAAACCTGAATACTCAACTGAAAATGAAAGCCATAGCCATAACTAGGAACTCTCAGGGTTTGACCCCGAGTCACATAGTCTGGAACTGACTCGTTACCTAAATTAATCTCATCACAAAAACTCCTAATTAGCATTTTTGGCTATCACTATGTCATGGTTAAAATACCTGATTGAATGCATGTTACTCAAGTGTATCTTTATATAAATGACAAGGTATGAGAGTCATATGAGTCCCGACGTACAATTTCCACGATGAACCAATAAAGGGTTAATATTTAGACAATAGGTCCATACGAGGTTTAAAGGGACATTCCTGCCATCCTTTGCGCCAGCCCTGTGTTTCTGTTATGTGATTCTTTTGCAAATGTGCGTGCTTTACTTATCCGAACGGACCGATACATTGGTTCCTTTGGTGCTAAAACCACATTTTAAACTTCAGAATTACATTTTTGACGATTTTGCAAGCCTGTAAAGTCCATCAAACGATTTCATACAAACTAGTAGATGGGGCATAGAAAGAAAAGACAAATCAAAACTCTCCGTATGCTGGACCATGATAGTGATAACTTTAAAAAAAAAAATAATAAAAAAAAAAATATATATATATATATAGTATATAAAGAATATTATGTAGTTAATATAAGTTAATAAAACCGAAACTATGAAAAAAAAATATATATATATATATATATATATATATATATAAAGAATATTATGTAGTTAATATAAGTTAATAAAAACCGAAACTATGAAAAACACAGCCCCACACGAAGAAAATAATTCACCATTTAAGTACTACCAGATGTTAGTGTAAGAAATACCGATATATAATACAACCAGAGAATAATAATGCAGGGAATGCTATATGAATGCACAATAACAGTTAGTATAAAGAATCATTTTAAAGGCTCGGGAATATTCAGTTTGGTCCCTTGTAATCCGTTAAAAGAGATATTACAGATGAAAGAACCAGCTATATGTTGATACAGAATCTTACCTCCTCCTTCGGTGAGTATCTGCGTGATGATATGGAGAGAATGCTGGGGAGGTTATTAAGAGGAAAAGAGCATTTTTTGGCAAAATTACAGAAATTGGGAGGAATGGACCTACGCCCCCTTGCAAAAGAGGAAGAAACATTCAGGCTGGGAGACACCCAGGTTTATTCTAACGACAGCTGTGGCAATTTTGGCAAAACTGCTTAACTGTTCTCAGGAACTGGAAGTTTAGAATCGCTGCGAGCGAGAGAATAATGGGAGCTCCCACTGAGAGACGCTGCCGTATCCCTAACACGATGCTAGCAAGTCCTGGTTAATGTACATACCAGAGAATGCTCTGGATTTAACCCCCGAATCTCCGGGTTTTCAGCCCAATCTAAGGAGCACATAGTCTGGAGCTAATGCCTTCATATTCGACTCTGATTCAATGATATCTGAACACTCCATTTGTCAACGATACACCTCCTGACAAATCAAAACAAAAGTCGCTACAATACAATACATGTGATGGACTATTGAAGGGTTAATAGTTGAAGAGTTTTGTGGTCAGCTCATTTATAAAGTTGACGTGCATACACCGGCTGAAAACCGATCGTCCCCATACGTCCCTTTCTCACCGGTTAGAATGTCGGAGATATGATCGCTGATATTTCAAGTCGTGCTGAGTGAACGAAGCGTATCGCTAAAGCTTATAAAGCAGAGCTCTGGGGTTAAAAGCTCTGGAGCTCTGAACATGAAGTTTGTTATATTGCAATAGCCGTCTGAAAAATGATCTTCCAAATTAGAGTGCGCACTCATCTATCCAAAGCGTGAAAGGAAACCCCGAGATGCTTGAGTTGGGGTGAGCAAACCTGCCCAAGAAAGTTCTGCAGTATTGGGGTCTGTCCTGTAGCCCCACTCTGGATCATTCTGAGATGAGGCTGTGCTGCTTGCAAGAGGTCAATGTTGAGTACTCCCAGGGTGACGGGTACTCGAGCGCCACGCTCCCATGGTGACAGGTACTCGAGGGCCACGCTCCCAAGGTGTAATACTATCCAAAGGTACTGCAACACCTCTCGTATTATAACTGCCCAGGTACAGGGAGAAAAAAACCCCAATATTAGCGCTTGGTCGACGAGAATAGTCATTGAATAGCAACAGAACGGATTTACAGCACAGGTGGTAGAGATTAACAGTGATGCCTTCTATGCAGATCAAAGCATATTTAGTCTTCTGCACTTTTTTCTGTTCTCGGGGGATCTTAGTCCAATCCGGCCAGTGAGACTCAAAACAGGACGGGGGGGGGGGACTGAAACGCAGATGAGACAGAAGATCCACGGCAGATAAATACAGGGATTAAAGTGTACGAGTAAACAGGTGGAAGAATGATGAAATTAAGAAAGAATGCATGAAATAGGCACAAAGTTCACTAAAATTAAGCCACAGAAGACTCTCTAAAGCTATACTAAAGTAACAGACATCCAAAAAAATAAATCTTTAACCCCTTCTGTACTCACTGGTATATGTGCTTTTCTTTTAATAAGCGAAGCCTAACCAGCCACTACGTAACTTATTCTGCAAATCCGGGATACAGCTAGAAGCATTGTGCTGGATGCAAACTATATATTGAGCGTGACAGAGAGGAATATAGCTGCGGATATATCCTTTTGGAGCTACGTAAGTTTACATTCGTGGTACTTGTGCAAATAATAATATCTTAACAGGCAAGGCAATGAACTCGTTTCAGCACAGTGTTAGAAAAACACACTCACTTCTTCTCACCATAAACAAATCTATGTATTTATTAAACGCCGGCAGCATTGTTTAAATGCAATTATAGTCTCTGGATGAAACAGGCAGATAAAAATTGATAGTTTGTCCGCACGACTCATTGACGGCCATTTGAAAATGAGATCCGCCTTCCTGCCCGTTACCTTTACGGACGCCGTCTCGCTGTCCTTTTTGAGGCTTTGGTGGGAATTGTGGTATTCAAATAAACAAAAACATGAAATATTGTCCTTCCGATGCCACGTAGGAAATTCAATCATCACATCCCTGTGTAACAGCAGATATCTCAAACCCTAAAAAGCAGGACAGGCTGGTGGCTTTCGGGGCCATATAAACTGTTTTAAGCATTCTGTTTAGTTCGTAAAGAACATTATTACAAACTTCCTATGTCGTTCCATACTTTCCCATCTGAATGTTTAGTTTACAGAAGCCACCAATGCAGTGATAAATCATGCGGCAAGGACAGTCCACGCAAGGCATCTTCACGGGCGGTAATTTTTACTTCTCTTCCCGTATACTCTGTGTGCTTTTTCCCAGTCCGTTCTCTTCTAGGGAGGAAACCACCGACATGTATTTGAACTCGCTGGGGTTGCGGTTGAACGTCTCCACCAGTCCAAAGGCTTCCGATCCATCGGTGGCATAGAACAGCTGCACTTGGTTGGCCAAGCACTGCGCCTCTTGGACGTTCTGCAAGGAGAAGATCCATGCTGTGATTCAAAGCTAAACCGAGACAAACCGTTCTACAAAGACTTTAAACGTTCAGTAAAGCGACAGACACGAAAATATTCTTTCTTCCCTATTTTTTAGTCCTGTTTGAAAACAATGTTGTCCACTAGATTGATGTTTGGGTTCAAATCTAACATACTTGGTTTATTTAGAGCATTGTTAAAAATGTGGAATTTTTAAAACGAGATAATACAGGAGACATTTAAACACATTTAAAGTTATTACTTTCCTCATGATAGTGTACACGTAATTACTTCTTCTGTGGGCATTTGCTTTAATATAGCATAACCTGAAGTTGGTCTGTAAACGTAATATGCAACAAATGTGCAGAGACCAAGCAAAGTCCGTGATTTAAAGCCGTGAATATAATGTTAGAAAATCGTGTCACCGTGTGTGTGTGCTGTGTGTGTGTATATATATATATATATATATATATATATATATATAATATACTTATATAGATATAGTCAGTTCTGATCACACATTGTAATGTTTATGAAAGAAAGTAGCAGTTTTAGTACCCTTGAGGCTATATGTAAGTAAAGCACGCAGCAAGTACTTTCCCCCAGTCTCTCGATACCTGTAACATAGAGAAATAGGACGTCCGCCCCGCAGTCTGAAACCTTTTCCGTAATCGGACCTTAGAGCTCGGGCAGCTAATGGCAACAGAAGCAATTCACATTCCTTCAGCGTGTAAGAAATAAAACTATATTTGTAACCACGTTAAAAGCCGATACGTAGAGGTCCCTATCCCGGCCGGTTCTGACATCACTCAGATCGCTATTATCAAGGTGGGAAGGATTGCGGATCGCTTCGCTCGCCATTCCGCCACGTTTAGCCAAGTCGTGGCTATTCAAAGAAGGAAATGGTTCCAAACCGCTGAGCGTCGACATCTTATTATTCTATATTACAGGCATTGAGAGACTGTCTAAAGTTCCCTATCAACAAACAACCTAAATAATGTGTGAAAAGACAAAATAGAATGTATAATAATTACCAAGAATTTGGCGTCAATTTCTGACGTCATTAGAACTATTCCGTTTTGCTTCTGGAAGTCAGTGTAATGATATAGGATCAGCTGGCTGGGGGCAGAGTCGCCGGCCGTCTGTGGAAAGAAACGGGGAGCCGCTATTAAACGGCGCGCAAAATCAGGCATACAACACATCGCTTGCAGGTTCTTATTTCAATCTCCCGCCGGAGGGTCCGTATTTCAAACCCCAAATTTTAATTACTTAAAAGTCAGGCTGAACAGCTCAGCCGAGGCGACGGATTCTTCCAGCAGGTTTAACGGATCTGTTGAATTTAAGCTAAACAAAAGTTCTTGACACCCAAAGTGACCAATTTTAGGTAAAAAAAAAAAATAAACAGAATATCATGTCAGCTAAGAGCCATTCGGCCCATCTGGTCTGCTTGTTTTTCCTGCTATAAAGATTCCTAAATGTTCCATTGGTCTTTCCTATTATTCAGGAGCCGTTTGCCTATCCCATTGTGTTAGCCTTTACCACATCTGATGGGAGGCTGCCCTCCTTATCTACTACCCTACCATCGCAGTCCTACATCAGCTTGCAATGTTCGACACATAAATCCATATTATATATGCTTCTTATTATCTGTTTCTGTCTATGTGCAGAAAGTGCTATTTTTCATGCAGCACAATCTCTGGTTTTACAGGAATTCAGCGTTCTCACATTCCTGCCATTCCCTAAACCTGATCCGTCGCCTGCATTTCTGTACCTGGACCAAGAGATAAGCCGTAGCCGGCTGCTGAATTTCACGCTGACGTTTCGCTTCACATAAGAGAAAGCGAGTAAGAATCCGCCCGATATTCGCGGTTAATCGGATCCGTTCCAGCGGATCCCGTCCAGGCCACACGTCTTAGTTTATTTTAGACGGGGCTCTGATTGTTTTTCGGCGTCAAAAATGTAGAGAAATGTTGTAAAAACGAAAAAAAATTAAAAATGTACATTGTACTCCGTAACAGAAGACTACAACAGCTGCTTAAATGCAGTAATTATTCAATTAGTTCCGAATAAGTAGCAGAATAAGCCAAGCAGAAGGTTACCTAAGGTCGTCCAAAATGGTTGGGTGCTTTCGACCTAATAAAACGCAGGGTGGATTTCATACACCCGCTAACACCCCCAATATTTTAGTGACCCTGTCAGTGATTAAATAGATAAATGATCGTTTAATTCTAGGTTCTACTCAATCCATTTGGGGGGGGGGGGATTGTTGGTAGTTTTTGCACCTAGAGATTAATGAAAGCTGAGGACTCTATATATCCGATTATCTTTTATATACCATCCCGCCGCTCACATATGCCAAGCAGCAGTTCCACGGCTGTCAGTAAATCAGTCCAACGTGTCTCCTGCCCACCGTTCTTCTCATTTCCCGTACAGTTGGATTATACATGCACGGGACCGACTCCAAATCAGGATTGAGATATTACAGTAGTTGAAAATGGGATTAGATTGACCAAATGGCTCTTACCAGCCACCAAATGTTGTTTCCGTTGAGCAATCCTCACCGTTTACACAACAACTATCTTTGGAGACCCCGCCAAGAAGAATGTCTGCTCCCCTTATCCCAACTTCCATACTTCTTCTTTCTCTCTACAGGATCAGCCACCGACACTATGTGACTCCTTCCTCCTTATGCACCAAACTCTGCCATTATTTGGAGCTGTGAACATAAACCTTTTCTGACCATAAATTAAACTGCAAACATCATCGTGGCAGCTCAAGCGGCTCCTTACAGAAAACATATTAACATTTCTGTGAGCTGTATTCCTCAGCCTCGGTAACGCAGATGGCGAGGAGCGCAGGCTACGGCAGGAACAATCTAACGGCAGTGCGGGTGGACGATTCAATAAGAGAGGCGAGCTCATGGGACTATGGCAGTACGACCAAGGTGATGTTTTCTTTGCCTCATCCAGGACAAAATTTTCTATCGCCTTCCGCAGGGTTGAGATCCTTTCTAGCGCGCCTCATGCCATAAAGTACACCATCATTAGCTGTGCTAGAATCAGACTTATAAACAGAAATTCACAGTACGGGACTTTCCGAGGGTGGTGGGACCAAGTCAACCTACCTGGATATTAATAAGCGAAGTGAAATGCAGTTCTGTTCCAGACCACTGACCCACAAAGAATTCATAACCATGCTCCCTCGGCAATGCATACAAGAACTGCAAAGAACGTAAAAAAAAACGTAGACACGTGTGAAAAGAGATGCCAATATATCGCCTGCCTTGGCTAAATAAACTCATTCTGGAAAGCAAGACACCACAGTTAACAGTTTTGTTTAGAGATAAAAGCCACAAATGTCCTCCATTATTCGGAGAGACAGGTTGCCCCCGTCCAACGTTACTTTTTACATTCAGCGCATCTGATTGGTTATAATGTGCCTGTATAGTAACACACCATACAGATGACTTCCATTTCATCAAATCCTATTCCCTCAAGAGTCCTCCAACTGGTTCCCATCTATCCGGAACACCGCTTGGAACGTTGCCCAAAGCAGAAATGTCCTTCCAGGGCCACACGACATGGCGAGGAGGCAACTAGTGGCAATCTTGTGGTATGGGGTACTAAACGAGAGGACAGAGGGAACATTTAATGAAATAGGAAGAATTATGGAGACAGCTGAAATTAAAAGAGGGAGACAAAGGAAGCACCTAGAACTTCGAGGTTGGCTTTGCTGAACCTTAAGAACTTCTCACGGACTAAAAATTTGGCAGACCCTCATGTGCGACCAACTGGGCTTCGTTTGATGTAATTACCCATCCATGAGCGACACAGAAGAGCTCTACATTTAACCATAAATACATACGACAAAGGTTCGGTGCTTCAAAATGCACAATTACGTTAGGTTCTAGTCTAACATAGAAATAGATTTACGGGACACAAAAACAGGCAATTAAATGATGCCGGGAAAAAAACCTCCAAGTTACTGCTGTCCTGCAAGGCATAGAAAAATGTTTCAAACCCTTTGAAAGGGAAAATTGGGTAATAATCAAAGACATCCAGAGGTCATTAAAACATTGCTCGCTGACCCGCTGCTAGCAGGGCAGACTTGTATGCCGCTCATGCTGTGCGAATAATGGAGAACCAGCTATTATTCTCCAAGCTTCTTGCTGGACATATAAATATGCGAACATCTGCGTTCTGCTGGATCATCAGTTGTTCCCGGAGCTCTGAGCAGCTGAGTATCGACAATGCGGACTTAAGCAACTGTGGCAAAATAAAGAAGAAGTCTTCGAACTTACCGCAGGGCAGGCCTGGGCTCGCTGCCATATGACCTCAAAGGATTCTCCCTGCGGAGCGGAGCAGAGGAAAGAAGGGTTATGAACTGAAACAAGAAGAAGAAAAATACAGGAACAGACTGTTCTGCTCAACGGGTTCACACAGCACAAGAGCTTTAATGTCACGTGAAAAGGTCCAGACGTCGCTACCCTTTTCAGGAATATTAAAAAATGACTTCCGGTAATAAAAAACCCCACAAAACTTGAAAAATTTCAAATTATCCCAAAAATTCATAAATATTACCCCAAAAATAGATGATTGGTGTCGATCCCATGGATTCAATTCCCCGGCTCAGAGGACTTTAAGAATCTCCATCTGGGAACGTTCACCTTGACCCTTTCCTTGCTTCATTCCTTTCAGCATGTTTTTTTTCTTCTTAATGTTATGTCTTTTTAAAAAACTTTTTTTTTGTCGAGGTAGATAATTCGTGGCGCACAAGAGGTAAACGGGTATATAGTACAACGGATTCAAAATACAAAAAATGATGTACAAAGTACCTGTCACTAAACAACAGGTCAAATGTATATCACAAAATGTAATACTTAAAATATATGTAGTCTAATGTATTTAAATATTTGTTTAACGCAAAAAAGTTTTTAAAACATTGCCAACAACTGGTTTCTGGCATTACTATGCAGCCCCATATTGAATTCAAGTCTTATAATGATTCATATGATGCAAGTAATATGTGATCCGTTTATTTGCAATTTCTATTAACTTATGTTTCAGACTGTGATGCAATGGTGATGTCATAGAGTTGCGGAAATTGTATTTCTTTCTGATGAAGTTGTCATGTCAATCAACCTAAACTTTTAGCTTACGCATTTGAATCAGCGGTATATATATATGGACCAACGTGGACCATACAAATGCAGGAAGGAGAGTCCAAATATACCTTGCAAAGTAATTCCTTGAGATACAAGTCGTCTTTGATCTATACAACAGGCTAGGCATGCGGCTAGCAAATGTATCAAAATGGTGAGTGTGTTAATTTGAACAGCATTTTAAATCAAACAATGCATTGTGAGATTGGGAACGGTACAATAAGGCACTTGATGCTTCAATGGGTAAACTAAAAACTGTATTTTTTTTAAAGCAAAAATAAGTTATGCGTTTGCTGTTTGGCAAGAGCAATGTAAAGATCAAATATAGTAAATGCTCTCCAACATGGACCTATGGAGTTTGTGTGTGTGATCCGGTGCTCTACTTACAGGTATGACAGCGTACACGGTGTCTCTTGTGGAAAAGTACTGCTTCCAAATCTGTGAAGAGAAACACATGGGTCTCCAATCTTTGGTGTGAAATGGATGTACATTTGTCACGTTACAGAACATGAGTTTTTACTTTCAAACCAAACGTCACAATGCATACATCTCATAAATATACAATCATATTGGGGTATGAGTAAAGTAGTGGATTTTATACACAAGAGGGAGTTGGAACCATCTTAAAATGGCAAGTCAGAAGTATTTGGCTTTATTTACTAAGGTGTATGCTAAGTAAGCATGCGCTATATCCGGTGTTTATTAAGGAGAGCATCGAATACGTTGCTGTATACAGGAATGTAGTCTGGCACCCCAAAAACCTGGGTTTATTTCATTTTGCTCCAATAAACATCCATTATCTACAGACGTGGAGGCCGCCATTGTTGTCAGTCATGTTATATCGCGGGTGGCTCGTCCTGCCTCAAGTACAACACTAAGCTGATTCTTCATGGCAACGAGGTCTGTTTCTCCATAGTGGAGAATTTTTTTTTTTTGAAAGCCGATTTTTAACGTGATACTCGTAATAATTGATTGTAAAGAGTTCTCTTTTCAAACAAGATCAACTTTCACACAGAGATCAGTACATAAGTTAGGCTGCGCTTACCTCAACTTACCTCTTAATCCTTAAAAACCATAAAAATATATGCATATACAAAAAAAGGTATATTTTTTGTTCTTTTATTGAAATCTATCAACTCAGAATTAGAAATTTAGAAAAGAGTAGAAACGTATCATTAATTTGATGGGAACGTGCAATTGTTTATAGATACAGATGGAGTTCCCTCTGAGATGCCAACAATAACAGATTCTACTCGCTCTGGTGTCTGTGGAGCGACATACACAAACATCATGCAAACGGCCGCCTTTCCTCAATATGCTTCCTCTATTTAAATATCTGATAATAAATAGAATACATTGAGAAACCAGCATCCGCTGGAATGTCTCCGTTTCCAAATGCCAGTGGCGGAGACATCTGATCCCGGTATTTGATTAAAACAACACAAACAGCGTGATCTTTTCTCAATGGGCCAAAGTGGTCTGCATGCAACCGCCTGGTGATAATTCTTGGGTTCTGGCCTCAAAACGACTGCACTGAACATACTGGACCAGCCCCAACCATAAGACAGCTGTATTTGTGCAAGCCTGTGAGCAGCACCGAGAAGACTGCTATCCGAGTTATATATATATATATATATATATATATATATTATATACACACACCTACCTATGTAAGCAGCTAAGGAAAACAGGTTTATCGACTACAGCATTGTACTTTGGTACATTAGGATTAGTACATTGGTACATTAGGGTCTTGCATCAAAGGAACTGGTTAGTGTGGAAGTTCCATGTGCATTTAATCGTAGTAAGGCGCCAGCACTGTTCTTCTAGAAACCTCTTGGATTGATACAATTACATATCTAACGTCCTCTTCGTGGCACACCGCACCTCACACAGTTACCTGTTTTATTTCATCTGTGCTCTTGTCTTTTACCAGCTCGACATTCAAGATTGAACTCAGGGTCTAAAAATATGAAATTAGTTTATTATCCAGTCCAGAACTCATCCCGTTATATACATTAATGGAAACTGCCATGAAGTACTATGTGCATGAAGGGGTTAAACAACACAGGAATAAGGCTCTCGAACATAAAAGTTGGACAAAAGCAGAAAAAAAGGTCGGACTACATGGACTAATCCGCCAGGACATTCTATTCAAGATATGGAAGTATTGCCAGTTGCCATAGAAGTCAGTAAACTTTTATCGAAAACAATGTTAATTTGGAGGTCGGTTATATCGGTCTTACAGAAAACACCTGGATATCTCATTGCTAGAAAGATCCCAAAACCCCCTTTGTGAGCGGAGATATCCCAGTATTCCCTGACTGAGCTCACCTTGTTCCTTGTAAATCCTCCTTTGGGGGAATCTGTTCCTACCTTTAAAACAAAAACAACAAAAGATACTCAAAATGACCAATTTGTAACAGATTAATCTTTACATTAGGGTTTTGTAGCCTGGTAAGCGCACTGGTACGCTGCCATTCACAAGTTTGGGGTCATGGAAAATACGGTTTTTTAACGATCAATTAGCTTTTAAATTTGAATTAACCGACACCACGTGCCATTGACTGGAACACAGGAGTAATGGGAGTGGTAAAGGGCCTTTGTACATCTATGAAGATATTCCATTAAAAATTTGCTGGATTTCTGATACATTTCGTGTTTTTTTAATGGACAAACTTTGCTTTCTTTCAAAAACAAGGAAAACTGTTGAATGGTAGTGCATTTATATAGCTAGGTACTTAAAATGGGAAGAGGGGGGTCTGTTCTTGTTTAGAAAGTTATCCCTGGGGTACTAGGCTCAGAAACGCCAAAATACATTTCTCTCGCAAGTGACAACTAACAAGGTTTCTCCAGCCATGCGCGTTGTCTGCTGATCTCTACTGCCCCCTAGTGGCACCTGTTTCCACAAACACTCACAAAAAAACTCGTATTGCGCAATCAGAATTCTGAATGAATATATCGTATCGGTAAAGCGACCAACGCGCTGAGTCAAATTTACTACAATACATGAATGTGAAGTTTTAGTAATAGTTTTGGCCAAAGCTGATCTCATCTTCCATACCGAAGCTGTGATGGACTGTTAATGAAAATGACGTAATCCTAGACTGTGTAAACGTGATATACATTACATTATATATAAGGTTGAACATACATTATTAGTGAACAGGTTACCTTTTCCTCCACCGCCCGGGCAAACTCGGCTTGCTTGGAATAACCAAGAGGTTGTTTCTTGACTTCGTTCTTTTTCTTCAAACGGGTATCAAAAGCAGCTGGATCTGTTCTGTTTTGTTGAAACAGAAAGAGCTTTTAATCTCCTTACAATAAAACTACACTAAACCGTCACTATTACAGATACGTATATTTTTGTTACAACACTCTTACAAGGATAACATTTGACACTATTAATAAGTACAATTTCCAGATCTCTGGTAGTAACACACACAACTGTTCAAAAGTTTGTGGTCACTTAGAAAAGTCATTGTTTTTGAAAGAAACACAAGTGAGATGGATCAGAAATCCAGCGCTGATGGGGTTAATGCTGTAAATGATCACTCCTGTGTTCCAATGGCCCTTTTTCACTCCCATCACTTCTGCGTTCCGATGGCTCGTTCGGTTCGCTGATCCAAGTTTAAGTTTAAAAGGATAATTGATGGTTAAAAAACCCTTTCACAATTATGTTACAGAGAGAAAGTTCCTTATTTTTCATGAAAACCACAACAGAAGTGTAGCTCAGTTTCAGATTCAATATACTTTATACATATCTCATGTTTAAATACCCTCACTGTATTAGCATCTACCTCTGCTGCTGGGAGGCAGTTCCACTAATCTACCACATAAAAAGGTTTCATATTTTTCCTGCTTTTATGGTAACTTCCTTGAAAGATCCGACAAGCGCAAAAGTGGGAAACAAGCAGCTTGTGAAACGTTGTGTATATGTATTACTGATTGTGGTTTTTCCTCTGGCCGGAAAGTGCTACTTTCCACAATTTTTAGGCATTCTCCTATAATATTTATCATGATAAGGTAGATACAAGACCGGTAATATTTGGTTATTTTCAGTGTTTTCTCATACATACTTTTTTCTTAATATCGTATCCAGTTAATATATGTTTACTAAAGTAAAAAAAATAAAAAATAAAACTATTATAATTTATTACATTTCATGTAAAGATGGTGCCTCATTGTAATGTTAGCAGAATTGTTATAGATATATATACTATATACTTCTCCGGATAAATACATTAAGAAGAAATAAGTTGTTGCTGTGATTTTGCCTACTTTTTGTTTGTGAAAATACTCTTTTTTATCAAAATATGAACTCCTGGGACAAGTATATATGTATATATATGTATGTATGTATGTATGTATGTATGTATATATCATTTTCTAGCTGAATTACAATTCCCATCATCCTCGGGCAGGCACCGTGATTAGGATGATGGGCGTTGTATTCGTAAGGTGGGGGGGAGCTGTCAGTAGTGTCACAAACCGGCGAAGCTGCTGGATCTTGTCCTGGTATTTCCCGTAATACGGGTTCTCCTCCAGCTCCGGTTCCTTCCGCACCGAGAACGCCCGGAGCTGCGGGGATACGATTCCCAAACCCAACGGGCCCAGTGCACGACTCCTGACCGCCAACAGCCCTCTGTATCCCAAAGACATTTGCACTACGGCGGCCGCCATGTTCCGCTCACCAGTCGGCCACATCCGAGAGCAAACTGAACCCCCCCTCGGCTGGATACAAGCACCAGGAACACAAAGGTTCCGGGAAACACGCGTTCCTACCTAGCTGAATAATATACCGATTGATAACAGGGCGAGTGCGGCACCGAGAACGGAGTAACTAATTCACACCGATGCACAGAGCGTTTATATGAATGATAAATAATTCTGTTTATAAATCATATATAAATCTGGTTTATTTTCTATTTACATATTTAATAAACATGGAGACTGCATTGCACAGAAGCTGTGGACTCTGACTCCCATCACCCTATTTTTTTAATAGGATTCCAATAAATAGAGAGAATGCACCAAGAGGGTTATTGAGTCTCTGGCACTTCCCAACCCCACACGTGAGCGGAGAAACATACAATCTGTCAGCAGATCAGACCCATTCGGCTGTCTATACTGCCAGTTTTTCCCGATTGAAAGCCTCAGACTATCTCGTCTCACATTCACTAGCCACATACCTAGCCCATCTGTGTTTAAATTCCTCTCTGTGTTACTCTCTACCACTTCTGCTGGGAAGCTTTTTCACTCATCTACTAGCGTCTCAGCAAAGTATTACTTGCTGATATTACATCTAAGCCTCTGGCGCTCTAGTTTTTTATTAGGATTTTTTGTGGCCAAGAAGCTCACACAGGTCTCTGTAACGCTCCTGCGCATGCACGGTGCTCCTAGAACGGCACTTGGCCATCCAACATTATGCAGCACGAGGCGCGAGTGCGTGGCTTTCCGGCCACATGTTTAGCACATGGCTGAGGTTACCACCTTTCCTCTACAAGGAGTCCCGGTCAGGCCCCGGAAGCTCTCTTACCACCCCCTACAATTACCCCCCTACTGGTTTCATGTACCCCTGCCTCAGCCACATTTCTAGCCCATTGGCTCCGTCTAGCGGCAGCCGCTGTTCAATGCCGGGCCCTTCCTTAACTATATCAATAAGAAAAGGGCCAACTCCGGTATCATCACATGAGAGTAAACGTATTGCTGTAAATAGCGACTGCGTCGGCCATTTTCCCAAGCCACATACACATTGAGTAGCACCAGCCTGTAGGAGTCCGTTACCAAGTTATACATCCCACATGCTGCAGGGCGGCCCTTCATACCTGATATTTACATTGAGCATCGCACTAGGCCCCAGCCTCCCCCTCCGTGGCCGCTGATGTATGGGTGCCCTGTGTCTTAAAGGCACACTGCCAACCCGGCAGCCCTCCGTAGTGTGAACGGGCAGGTTGGTGTAGATCAGAGATCTCCATAGTAACCGGCTAATTGGGCAGCGGCACATCGAGGGTGCAGATCACTCAATAAGGCAATCTTGACCCACCGGTTAGTGGCCCAGGGGGGGGGGGGGACCCCCCCCCCAGGCCTAGTCAGCCTGGGCAAAATTATATATAAACACATGAGATTATTTGTTGTTTTATATAGCGCCATCATATTCTGTAGTGCTGTACAATGAGCTGTGTGCAACCCCGATACTCCCTAACCTATACTGGGTGTTCGCAAACGCTGCACCCCTACCAGGTTCATGCAGGTTCAAGCGCACAGTCACAAAGTGATTGATAAAAAGCAATGCATTCATAAAATAAACGCCACGGCCTGCACGTCACGAGATTTATTCGTGGGTTTAAATCACACAGAGCTGGCTGTAACCCCTATGGCGGGTAAGCTGTATTATTAACACCCTGGGGGGCAATACATCGCTATGACACCCGGGCCTAACGGGAGCACGCACGGTGCAGCCACAGCTTCAGACGCTTGCTCGCGTTGTCATGACTCAACCACATCCTCCAGAGAGGCCGCCCCAGCCAGCCCATCAGCCCTCACCATGGAAACGCATTCGAAATGCGGGCGGCCAATAGGAAGCGTTCGATTGGTCTGAATGGGCCAATGAGAAGCGGCGTGCGGGAGATTTAAACCGAGAGCCCGGAAACCTTGGATCAGAAGTGTGCTGTTGCTGACTGGGAAGCGTTATTCGAAAGAGCCGGTTGATCGCTTTACAAACATGTCTCTGCGGGTCACCAGAGTGAGTGCGCACGGTTTAGCCGTAACGTTTATGTTGAGTGATGCGTTGGGCTTGTAACCGGTTTTTTTTAAATGACCTTTTTTAATGTAATTATTCTAGTTATGGCTTTATGCACTTACGGTGTGTTTTATGTTCCGTTCAATATCTTCATAGTTAGTCGGTATCTATATCTAGCAAGTAACGGCTGTTCGGGGCCGGCAGTGTGCTCGGTGCCTGTGATATCTCTGAAGGTCTGCAGCGGTTATATCAGGGCGTTCTCGATTAGCGTGTTAGCCTCCTACCGTTCATCAGCGTGTCCTTTAGCTCAATAAAACGACCCCTACAAAGGGCCTGGTCGCCTAACTCATGTATTTCCAATCCATTCGAACCGTAGCCATTATGTGGCCATCAACCGTCCCTTCTAAATGACGCTCCAAATGAGGCTAATGCTGGCTTAAAATGCGTTCTCTATAGATATAGATCTCTATATAAGTGCCAAGCATAGATATAGAGATATATATATAATATATATATATATATATCTCACACACCTTAACTTTAATGCTCTTAAGGGGTGAAGCCATCTTGTCTGTGATGCCTTCCATTCCCCTGCTCCTATCACTAGCATTGCTTTAAACTTTCATCTTTAATCGTAACTTGATGCTTTTAGCAAACTACGTAAAAGGGATTCAGCCGTATAGAATCGGCTCAGTGTGGTGTATGAGCTGGGAGGGCTGCCCAAAATATCACATGACTGAAAACAATGGCGGCCTCCGTGTCAGCACATAAAGGAACAATGGGCCTTTACTCTAAAGTAGTTGGGAGCATGGTGGCGTATCATCATCATCATCATCATCATCATCCCTGTCCAACGCTAATTCTTGCTCGTCTGATAACTTGAAGGTGACTAAAGCTGTAGGATCTCTCTCTATGCCAGCGGAATAACAAGCTTGGTATAGGATGGTTTGAGCTGAAGTATAACAAAGTACGTGGCCCATCTGAGTGTCTCGAGGTCACATCTTTTAAAAATGGCCGAGATCTCATGGCATCAAATAACGTCTCAGGTGTGAGAAGCTGAAACCAGAGTTCTTTGAGTTGAAATGTCTTGTAACATAATACGGTTTGATTTGTCTTCTTACAGAACAAGCTTACTATAGCCGAAAACAATGTGAAGGCCGGTGTTGTTGGAAAGAGGGTGGTGGCCGCCAAACCAGGTTTACGGCCCCGCACTGCCCTGGGAGACATCGGCAATAAGGCTGAGCCTAAAGCAGCTCTGAAGAAGGTGAGGCTTTGTTTGCCCTCAATGTCTTTAAATCAGCTAAGATATAAGCTTATCTGAGAAGAGCCCTTCTTGCCTCTTGGGTTCTCCCCACAAGTCATTACATCTGCTACTTGTGATGTCATGTTCACCCATTGTACAGCGCTGTGGAATATGATGGAACCGATTTAAACAAATAATTTTGCATCTTGTGTTCAGGAACTGAAGCCTGCGGTGAAGGTTGTCAAGAAAACAAAGGCTGTGGACAAAGTACCCGAACCATTGAAGGTCAAAGAAAATGTTTGCCCTAAACCTGTTGAGGTACATTAAGCCTGATCCTACAGGAACGATATACAAATGGCTGCGTCGCATCATAATCTTCAATCTTGACCACTAACAGACCTTCTGCTGTCTCTTGGCTTCCCAAATACTATGAATTTCTGACGCCATAAGACTAATATTCATTAAAGGTCTTACCAGGCCTGTAACAGTTCGGCTGACTATGCCATTCACTGAAACCACCGCTCGTCTCCTAAATCCTATAGACTTGCCTCTGAACCCAGGAAGAAATGTCTGGTTTGCTAATATTTAATTTATCGCAGGTGGCGCCCAGCTCTCCCACTCCCATGGAGACATCGGGTTGTATTCCTGACGATGAGCTGTGCCAGGCCTTCTCTGATGTCCTGATTGAAGTGAAGGATGTGGATGTTGATGACGAAGGGAACCCAATGCTCTGCAGTGAATATGTGAAGGATATCTATAATTATCTGAGGAGCCTGGAGGTAAGAACAGCTGCTAACTCAAGTATCCATTCCGATCTGTTCATACCAAAGAGCTTTGCTTACGGTAACAAGCTGACCCGGTTCGGTCAAAACTGCCCTTTATTAGTCTGTCTGCTACAGTCCAGTTGACCTTTAACCCCTTAAGGACAATGGGCGGTTCCTAAACCCATTGAAAACAATGCATTTTGAGCCCGTACATGTACGGGCTTTGTCATTAAGGGGTTAAGAACTTCTAGGCCAAGCATGAATAAATGGGCTTGGACTTCATGTAGTCCAAAGTTATTGGGGTTTTAGTATTGTCTCAAGGCACAAATTCACATGGTCTGTATGTCTGAACGTCAACTGGTTGGACGGGTTAACATTAAGAATATCTTGTGACTCTCCTTTCTTAGGACTCTCAGTCAGTGAAGCAAAACTACCTCCATGGACAGGAGATCACAGGCAACATGCGCGCTATACTGATAGACTGGCTGGTCCAGGTTCAGATGAAATTCCGCCTGCTTCAAGAAACTATGTTTATGACGGTTGGAATAATCGACAGGTTCTTGCAGGCAAGTGTCTTGATACAAAGGCTTGGGTGGGGAAGTGTTCTCTGACATATTGAAAGGCTTATTCTTTATTGCATTTCTGTGAATAACTGGGCTCTCTCCTTCAGGAGCATCCAGTTCCTAAAAACCAACTGCAGCTTGTGGGAGTAACAGCCATGTTCCTTGCTGCAAAGTATGAAGAGATGTACCCTCCAGAGATCGGAGATTTTACCTTTGTGACCGATCACACCTATACAAAAGCCCAAATCAGAGAAATGGAAATGAAGATCCTGCGTGTCCTCAATTTCGAGATCGGACGGCCATTACCCCTGCATTTCCTCAGGAGAGCATCCAAAATCGGAGAAGTAAGTTTGGGCCTTCAAGTGTCCCATGGCTGGCTTTCCATTAACATATGCAGAATACATGTCTACTTTCTGATGTATTGGGGGGAAACTGGGCGAAAAGTTATATTTTGGACGCTAGTGATGTTAGAGTTTAACGGCTGTTTCCTAATGTTTTTCTGGCGTAGGTCACTGCTGAACAGCACAGTTTGGCCAAATATCTTATGGAACTGGTCATGGTGGACTATGAGATGGTACACTACCCACCATCCAAGATCACAGCTGCAGCATCATGCTTGTCTCTGAAAGTCCTGAGTGCTGGTGACTGGGTAAGGAAGATCTGTTCACTTGTATTTAACTTGAGCTTTGAGAAATTAACCTCAGCAGAACATGGAATGCTTAACTTTCAACTTTATTTCTTGTGTGAAATCAAAGCCGGGGGGGGGTTCATCAAATGTAGCAGTGCACGTATTGATTTGGAGAGGTAGCCAACAGCTGATGTAGTAACGATATATTGCCTATATTCACTTCCAGACTCCAACACTACAGCATTATATGACTTATTCCGAAGAGGCCCTTGTCCCTGTTATGCAACACATGGCCAAGAATATCCTCAAAGTGAACAAAGGACTCACCAAACACATGGTAAGACGGCTGGCCCTCGAAATTAATTGGGTACAGCATTTAAAGGCTAATGAGCTTCAAGCAAGGGTAGCGATAAAATCCAAGGCGTGTGTGTCCTAAGTCCGGTCATGCCTCGGCATGTAACACAATTTGTGTACCAAGCATATGAGGGTCATACATAGCCGCAAGGGGGCTCTTACCCATCGCTTTCTATCTGCTATAAGCAATAGCATTCATGCAAAGGTCTCGCTGCGTGCAAATGGATGGTATAACATTTGTCTAAATCTCACAATCCTGGTGCAAATAGAATTGTTGTAGAACTTGCAAAGAATAGGCACTAAATTGTCTTATTTCTTCTATAGACTGTCAAGAACAAATATGGCAGCAGCAAGCAAATGAAGATCAGCACCATCCCGCAGCTGCGATCTGACGTTGTTGTGAACATGGCACGTCCCTTCATCTCCTAAAGGACCTTTCCAATCTGTATAGTACCGGCTTGTTGGCACCATGTGCTTCTGTAAATAGCTTTTTAAAGTGTTTTTAATAAAGTTCATTTTTACTTTAACTCTTGAATGCCTCACTTATTAGATGGGTCAACAAACTTAGTTTAGAGCTAGGTTTTAGACTTTAATTTTTATTTTTTTTGCACACCATTCCCATGTGTCTAAAGTTAGTTTTTGTTTACCTTTTATAGTGGGTTCTCAAATATCTAGTTTAAAACTCTTAACAGCTCCAAGTGTGACTGCGCTGGCCACCAAGGCTTATTCTGTCAGAAGACGGTACCTATGGACACTGGCCTTCCATGAAATTAATCGGACTTGGCAAGATGGCGTGATCCATATCTTTCATCCTTAGAATGATGTGCTGGGTCAAAAGTTTTGCTGTTCGGTCAATGGTACATTGTGACTTGGTTGAAGTGTCCCAATAGAAGACTATTTGCCATCCCTTTAAATATGGGGTCACAAAAGGAGCTAGAAAACTGATTCTAAAACTTAACTGCCATGGCATAAGTAACTGGGGCTTGGCACTGAATGGGTTAAGGGATTTGACCAGGGCTAAGTCAATTCACATTTGTTCACACCTTTCCTTTTTGGAGCCAGAACCCAATTTAAAACTTGATAGCCCCATGCTGGGTATTGTCACCTTGGGCAGCAAGGGTTCCTGTGGAAGTGTGAAGGGCCAGACATCCCAGCTACAGCTCCCTGGGGTGTGTAGACAGGGTATCAAGGGGGTAAAATATAATTGGGGGGGGGGGGGTCATTCTGTAAATGTGTCCTTGAGCCACTGATACAGGTGTGGAGTTTGGTATGAAAATGATCACTAGAACCAGAAAACTATGATCCTGGTGTTGTGATACGACACCCGCCGAGCTTGGCATAATTACATTTTGTGATCCCGGACAAATGTGGGAGCGGATATGACCCTGCCTTCCGAAGGTCATAGTTCTGAACCCCCTACTCCCATCCCCTCGCTCAGATAATGGGGGAGGGGGAAGTAGACGATGATGTGGGAGAGCCTGGTTTACAACACCAAGACTCCAAGAAATGGTATACTTCCCTTTGTGCTGTCTATGTGCCTGTATGTCTTTTTAGATGCATTTTTGTGTAACAGCACTGACTTATTGTATATCATAAACCTATTGTATAGACAGATTAACCCTGTAACAAGGGCGTTTAACCCTTGTTACTCCCACGGCTTGGCCGACAGCTCTGTCCATGACATTAACGTTTTTAAAAACATACCAATGGGAAAGGGTATCAGTGCCAACATAGGGCAGGATATAATAGTAACGAGTGCTATATGCTAATCCAGTACCAAAGCAGACCCCAAATATTCTTATTTCATGGTCTCAACCTGTACAATATTTCTACCTACTCTGCCCAAGGAGCCTAAGCCTACACAATCTGACATTCAATACTCCTATTGTAATATATAAATTCCCTTGCTGTGAATAGAAAATACATTTT
The DNA here is from genome assembly GCA_009364415.1 of Spea multiplicata. NCBI lineage: Eukaryota > Metazoa > Chordata > Amphibia > Anura > Pelobatidae > Spea > Spea multiplicata. The sequence goes on along the minus strand of VKOC01001055.1, from coordinate 53,078 downwards.
CTATTTTATTGAAAGTACATTTGGGTTTTGTTATCTTGACTAAGACGGGTGAGATTTCCCATAGACTCTGTGGGTTTAAATGCAGAACAGCATAATGGGTACCCAGCACAAACTTTCTATTTTCAAAGCAGATCCCCCTCTACAATTCAGAAGCCCCCTCTAGTAACGGGCAACACAGAAACCCAACTTTATAGAAGATTCATAAGATACATATTCCCTGCCACTTTTGGGACAGTCATACTGAAACTGAATATGAAAAGTTTGAGACGGCATTAACAGAGCGGCTGATGGAATGGTCCATAAAGTGGAATCGAGATAAGACCCCCTTTTAACTATTGTACCAGAATCCCTTTTGTCTTGAAGTGTAATTAATTACAATACCTTCCAAGACAGATTTGTAATAAAAAAAGCTAATATTTCTCTTCTGTCATCACCAGTGTAATATTTTAGTCCTTTAATGGACATCTTCTCCAAGCCAAATACCAATCAGGTCTTGCTTATTTATCTTATTCCAATACTAGAATAAAACACCATTTTATATACAAATAGTTTATTTGAGAAATGTACAACTCTGAAGCATACATGAGATCAAGTAGAATTTTTGTTACACGCCAAGACCCAAAATACTCTTCTCAGGATTATTAAATATAGATTTTCTCTCAGCATGCTCTTTGTCTAGAAAGTAAGACGGCCTACAGAATGGCCAAGCATTTCGAAGACATCTTTGGGCACGAGACAGTCGCTACACACTTATTAAAATCCAAAAAAGGGGGTTAAAATTAGCATGGTGAACTCAGTGACAAAAAAAATGGTTAGTGGTCTCAGTTTCTGCTTCTCGTCCTGAGATGAGGTTCCGAGTCAGAACGTTACATTCACAATCCAGAAAACGTGAGGTTCTACAGTGAAATATCCTGAAGACTAGACTCAAGATCTTCCAGCGCAACTGGCAGCTTCTACCAAATACCCTGTACATACGTGTGTTCAGCATTTCCACCTCATCAGGTCCCGTGTCATTACATATTATGTACATGCTGGGATCTAGAAGTTCATGTCACGGCCTCATGTCTTCTTCACGGCTCCGACCCTCTCAGCCTGTGTGTGCATAGTACGTTTTATAGTCAGGGTCCTATCGTGAGAGATCACTTCTACGCTACGTGTAAAGTGCAACACACTTAAGGCAAGTTTTATTAAACTATAAAATTAGGAATCTAAGCTTTTTGTGAATTAAATATTGTTTTTTTCCAAATTAAGATAAAAAGGGTCAGGGGAGGAACGGATAGCATATTTCTAAAAGCACAAATATAAATGCCTCTGGACCACTTCGTGTCCATCATGTGAGGTCAAAAAAAAGAGAAATCCAAAAAGAAATTGTACAATGACGCTCATTGAGCTGGAACATTGCTTAGTAGGCCAGGTCAATGCTTAAGAGTATTGACACGTGTAGACATGACCACTTTAGTTCATGGTTACCCCTCTGTTTCGTACAGTTGCTATGCAACCAAAGCGGATTTCAGTTCCGAAAGGGAATATTTTTTATCTCCATCTGTATCGTACTCCAGGAAGGACTGGGGCTCTGGAATGCCGGCGCCAAGCAAACTCTCCAGTTCAGAGTAAGATAATTTTCCATTGATACCCTGGCCTGACGTTTGGAACAATTCTTTCAAATCTGGAAAACAAAACATAGTCAAATATTTAATACGGTTACACATATTTAAATCGATTTGGGAGTCAGGGGCGTACTACATAACATAAAACAAAGGGGACATGACAAAGGATGATCATTAAAATGTGGCGATGACATCATATGGAAGCACGCAGCTGAGGACACTGTAATGACCCCATTTACAGTTTATTCGTTGGCCAGTTCTTTAAAGGTTTTCAAAAGTGAAATAGCAGGACTCAATCATTTTATATTTCATGATTTTTCATGTGTTGTATTTACCGCTTTCAGTAGATATTTCAGGTAACGAGAGTCCTTGTTTATTGGATCGGACAGACCTCTGCGAAAGTCTTGCGAGAGCGGGTTGTGATGTAACCGTATCGCTCACAGGAGCACCTACCAAATGTATTAAAAGAAAAAAAAGGGATCATGTATATCCTGGGTTTACATATCTCACTTTTGTCCACTCAGCTTTTGTCCAATCACATGCTATAGATCAGTATTGGGCATGGGGGGGTATAGGCTTGATGTACATTTTTCACTTGTAACATGATATAAATGAGTGAGCCGATTGGTTGTTGCCATAGAAACTGAAGGGAAAAAAACTTCAGAAAAGTTTCTATTATTTTGATGTGATTAAACTTTCAGAGGAAAGAAAATCTGCTATGACTTATTTGCTTGGCATACTAGAGAAACGGCATCTTAACATGGCATTCTGGAGAAGGATCTGGAAAAAATATCTACGTCATACACTTAAAAATTATTACAAAAGTTATGGTGGGTAAAGGTGTTGGAAAACCCTTCCACTTAAGATTAAGGGGGTAGTAGAATTATTATTAAACACTCATCTACAGACACCACACAAGACAGAAGGCTTGTTTTTTCAGAAATCTCATGGTGCTGCCACAACCACAAGGGATTCTGGGTAGGCGCATGCAAATAAGGTCAACAATTACCACCTTTTGCCTCTAAATCCACTTGAAATTAAATTACAAGGTGGCTTGTTGCCATGTGCTACGCCTCTGTGAACTTAGACTATTCATGGTTAGGCTTAGTAGCCCCGAGTTGGTTCTGTTTAATCAGAAAGAGGGATACAGACTGATCTTAAAATCTCACCAGAGTCATCGTTCCCGGTTTGCTTGTCTCCTTCCGGTTTGTTGGTCAGGGCCTGAATGAGCTGCAGCTTCTCTCGCAGTTCCGAAATAGGAGACTCTCCCTGGTCGGTCTCCTTCGCAAAACAAAAATATTTACATTTATGGTTCGTTTCTCCGCATGTCAACTCGTAGAAAGCTCCTATTGGCCCCAAACTGATTTAGGCTAGGTCTAGAAACGTTTTTTTTTTTGTTTGGATGTGAAAAAGCCCACTGTGGGAAAAATATCTGTGAAAGTAACAACTACACCTTTCACAGCACAAGGATTTACTATGAAGGTAAAAGATGAGAGAAAAAGGGAACAGAAGAGTGTCGTGGAGAGAAAAGTACAACAGACAGGTTAGAAAAATGAATGGGGGGGGGCAGTGAGCATGTATATGTGTGCCCCCAAAACAAAATTGACCTTCCATTCAGCATTACATCTAGTGTTTACGATCATGACATCTATAAATTAATAAATTACCCATCCAATCCTTTAATCAGTTTACGTAAAATTACCGTAGCAACAGATGCATTTTCTTTTGTCTGAATCTTGCTTACAAGCTGCATTTCATTTTCCAGTACGACGACTCTTTGGCTTATGTTAGAAACACTGGAGTCCACGTTATGAAATTTAAGCTCATTTTGTTTCTGATTATGAACCACGGTGGCATTCAGATCTTCAAAAGAGTTCTGAAGGTACATAACTTCCTGCTGGCGTTCAGAAAGAGATATACGTTAGGGGCACATATAACCCAAAATTGACACATATGATCATGAAAACAATCATTTAGGGACCCTTTTTAGGAAGCTGCCACCAACATATAAATTGGTAATTCAAGAAAGCGGAGATCAGCGGCAAAACATATGAATTAATTTCCTGTATTCACTTACACATGAACGACATAATCTAATCAAATTATATAAAGGAATTACCCAATAACTAGGAGGAATAATCATACAGATTCCTTTGCTCAGCTGTTCCCATGGCATATACAGAAGATTGAATTCTAAAATGGATGTTTATTTTTATTATTATTATTATTAATTGTTTTTTTATATAGTGCCATCAAATTTCGTAGCGCTGTACAATGGGTAGACAGGACATAACAAGTAGTATACAACATAACAAATTGACAACAGAGGCAACAGGTGAGGAGGGGCCGGCTCAAAGGAGCTTACAATCTATCTGTAAACACCATCATATGGATTTATGATGAGGGATATAAAACCCCAATAAATGACTTACTGGCACAGCAAAATATTTAAAGACGCGCTTAAGCTGTATCCTGCCATAAAGAAGTACGCAGTCGCTTCGGTGCAACATGGGCCAAAAAAACCAATGCGTATATAAAGAATTGGACTCCTTTAAACCCAGCATTTCTGCTTTATTTTATTTATAATAATCTCTGCTACTCTGCTTTGCGTAGTGTTGTTTTAACTGCTTAAATATATAATTTTTTAATGAATTACATTTAAATATAATTTTCCTACTGGTTGATAAATTATCTGTAAAAGCAAAAGCTAGAAAATATTTTAATATATTTTTTTACCCAGAAAAGAAAGTCTTGCTGTCAAGAAGTTTACAACTAGGGACCCTGCTTGGAACAATGCAGCGTGATAAGAGAGTTAAACTCTTTTACTGTGGAAGCTTACAATTGTATGGATAAGGCGATCTACATTGTTCTATGGTTTTAAGGTAAATCATTTGTTTAGGGGCCCGTCTCGCTTAAACATTGACCTATTCTTCTTAGACATTTCCATAAATCCACAGAATACAAAAAAAAGACAGACAGAGGCCCTGGTGCCATTAACATGAATAGTATGTCAGACCTGTGTTATATGAAGTCCACTGCCAGTAGTCGAAGACGTTGGGGATGGTTGTCCATCTTTTGCAGCAAGTTTTGCCTACAAAACAAACACCAAATGTTCATAAAATCTTGTAATATTGGCAGATTGGGATTCTACAAAGGACTATTCATTTTATTTGCAGGTCACTGAAACTTTCTTTCTTACCATATCTTGTTGCAATGTCTCTACTTTCTTCTTCTGCTCTTCAGCTGCTGTCTGCATGGTTTCTACGTCATGGTGAACGCTGGTTAACGTGCTGCCCAAAGTAGCAACGCTCTGAAACAAAGCAGAAACAAGGGGATGGAGGGCTTGCCGGACCACAAATAAAGGCATGTGGATACAAGTACCTGTCACAAGGCTCATTTGTTGTCTTAAAATGGTCAATGAAGCCATCATATGCATGTAAATTCTCAGATTTAAGAGAGTTCCCCCCTGCAAATACATTGGGGGATTCAGCAGAATCCTGACCACCCCAATCCCCACGCTGGCTCACAAGCAGGAAAGCCCTTCCAGCAGCCAATCACAAAGCGTACACAGTTTTTATGGCAACAACCTATCAGTGTCTGCTTTTGCATCATGTGGCAATTAAGTGTTCCTGGCATGAATTATAAATGAATTCATTATTTCTGGAAGAGGTCTGGGTTAGAAAAGTGTTCAGTTCAGCAGGGTAGGTGGAACAGTGCCTATATATTGAGAGTCGCTACGTACCTTCTGAAGCTCCTCCATGGTGTTTGGAAGGTTAATCAAATCAGAAGCAGACTTTAGGTTGGCTTTTAGATGGTTAACAGCCGACGTCAGTTGCGCAATCTAACAGACGAAAGTATATCTTGTAAGAAACAATTCACAAAGAAAATGCTGAGAGAGAGAGAGCTAGGTTACAGTTGTTGTGACAATAGACAGGACATGTGTCCGAGCTGCCAACCCCAGCGTAGAACAATAAAGCGTTATAGTAATAGGGAATAATCACTAAGTGAAGCTCTTAGAATAAAGAAACCGGTATTTCTACATCTCGTGACTCAGACAGAGGCCTTAAAGTTCCTTGAAATAGACAATAAAATCACTATGATCCTCCTGGTAGACTCTGCTATATTTGCCTCACCGAAGCCTGTGGTTGAATTGTTAACATTAATCATTTAATCCCATAAGTAATAAATTAGCTTTAATTTTAGTTAATCTAATCAAAAAGTGTCCTTTGAGTGTTAAATAACATGCAGTTTAGGTCGAAGAGAATTTCATTCTTTCTATATGAAAGTTTGCCTACTAAGACGCAGCTCATCAGTTTTAAGTAATGTGGTATCTGGCAGGACCCAGAGGTCCTCTTCGCTGATGGCCCTTTATATGAGCCAAGGGTACCACACAAAGTTAAATGAGTATTCCTGTACAGGACTATTCTGTTATTAAAATAAAAAATCACTTTACAGGGGACCTGTGGCATGTTACCATCTCTAGCAGGCTAGTGAGCCAGTGGCATGGACGGGCCGAAACTGGGTTGAATACAGATCCCAACGTCTATGGGAGAAGGCAGCTGCCTCGTAACTAAAACTCTGCTTTGATTTCTGTAAACAGCGAGACAAACTCCGTCTCGCTGCCCCCCTCATATGAACACGAACTGAAAGATGGTAGCCGTCCCAGGCCGAGCGCCTCACTGGGCCTGAATACTGAATGAAAGGAGGCGTTCGAGCCGGCTCAGCTCAAGCTCGTGTTCCAGAACTCTTGATGAAGGAGGCAGACTCAACGCCAGCTCACACAGCTATAACCTACACTCTGTGACGGGAAACACCAAGAACATCGTGATCACCTGCTTGTTCATTTCCGTAATGTTACTCCACAGTTTGCTCAGTCCGCTGTCACCATTTAATATCTCGTTCAGTTGTTTTTTGTTTGTAACCAAATCTTCTTTGATTTTGGGAATATCTTGAAGCGAGTTCGTCTGGCCAGACTCCACTGCAACAAAGAGAAGAAATCTTATGACAATCGTATAGGGGGACGTCACGGAGAAGAACAATAATATATCGCTTTCATACTATTCAGGTTGGCAGCGTGGATAATGTTACCATATACAATGGTATTACATCACTCCAGAACAGGAGGTTTACTCATACACCACTCGAGTATGGCCGTAAAAAAAGGAATATATGGGGTCACTGGATCAGAAATACTGCCTGTGGTAAACAATGGAATGGCTCAGTCTTAATCACCCAGTAGGACTCTGACTAATGGAAGCCTATACAGGAATGGACTCAGCCTCACTCCCTCCAAAGTGTTAAATAGAGAGGAGAGAATCCGCTACTGGCAACCCCCCCCCAGCTCAGTGATTCCAAATGCACAAAAAAATTAATAAATAAATATATAGACATAGAATATGCTGGTATGATGAAAAAAAATATATAACGTATACTTACTCGTTCTAAACTTGTCTTTAAGAACATCTATGCTGTCCTTCAACGCAACCTGCATCCAGACAAGGCCCACGCAGGTCACTACGCAAGCGGTCAACACAACAAAACCACACAGGGGGTAGCAGACTCTGCAGCAGCGCATCAACTCGCCCCTGTAAACAAACAAAGCATCGGCGACGTTACATTCGGTGATCATTCAAGTTCTATTTAACCATCTGTCAATCACTTTGCACAATGTTCTCTGCGAAACCTGCGCATTTATTGCAAAGTCAAATTTGCTGAGTTTGGAACAATGGGATTTTCTGAGTAATCATGTACAAATATGTGGAGAAGAAAAAAAAAAAAGAACAGACAATATTTGATTTTCTGCTGGCGAGAAAAACCGTGAAATCGCACACAGAAAAAGTGAGCAAATTGGGGCGAAAAAACAAAAACGTCGAAATCAACCCTTGACGCATACGTTGGATTGTATTATGGTTTTGAATTTCAATAATGACTATTCTAGCTGGAAACGGCTGATTTTTAACGGAATATCTTCATAGGAGTACAGAGGCCGTTCATCACTCCCATCACTCCTGTGTTCCATTCGCACATCGGCCCTTTTGAAATGATGTTACAGCCAGAAGCCCCCCCCCCATTAGTGACCCCAACGAAAGACATCTGCACTGTGGACCCTATTGGCATTATAGAATCTATACTGTAGAGAGGTGAGAGAACTTTTAAAGAATTCTTAAATCTTTGCAAACGCACAGCGCAGAATTCAAGCAACGCGTCACCAATACTGATAGAAACAATCCGGACTTCAAAATGTAATGAAGGCAGCGTTAGAAGGGTTATGCGCTATTTATGTCCTGTTTACCTACGGTACATCGCTGCAGAATATGATGGCGCTATATAAATCAATAAAAAATAAGTTCCAATTTTAAAAAAAGGTACATTGTATCCTGATTGATTATCTGCCATCAAACTAGAATTAACTATATAAAGCCTCCTATACATACCCGATACTATATCAGCAAACTATAACTGTGATCAGATGTATACCCCCCAATGCATCATATAATCCCGATCCAGACAGCAGCCCCCTTTATCTAATTCTACAGCAGCTATAAATCCACAAGATCCCCCCCCCCCCCGCACTGTCCTGCGTAAACATCAATCTCACCCCGATTGCCAGACACAAAGGTTGCAGATAAGACGTAACCCGGTACAAAGACTAAAGATGCATAAATGCTATTAAACAAGCAAGGAAGGAAAGAAAGGGAAAAAAAGTACACTGTCGCTCAAAAGTTTGGGGTCACTTAGACAAGTGCTAGTTTTTGAAAGAAGGGCAAATTGTGTTTATTAAAATAACATGAAACGGATTAGAAATCCAGCGCAGGCGGGGTTAATGTTGTAAATGACTATTGTAGAGTTTTTTTTAACTCGTCATAGACGTACAGAGGCCTTTTATCACTCCCATCACTCCTGTGTTCCGATGGCACGTTGTGGCCACTAAGCCAAGTTTAAGTTTAAAAGGCTATTTGTGGTTAACTGGATAATCCCGATAAGCAGAGCAAATGCAGCCGCGCAGAGCTGAACCCAAAGGCTCTCACCTAACCAGTTGCTGTATATAATGTGCTGGCGTCTGTCCCTACGCTTAGGTGACACCCGGCGTTTATTATATGATTATACATGTGTCCCTGCATTTGGGTGACCCCGTGTGTTTGTTATATAATATTATATATATATATAGTCCCTGCATTCGGGTGACTCTGGAGGTATGTGTGAGAGGTTATCGAGTACATCTGCCTTCACACTAAAAATACATCACATAGTACCAGCTGCCTCTCCACCCCCGAACCTGCATTCAAAGCTCGAGGTCAGCAGTAATACCCCATTGTGGCGATTATATTTGCCCCCGTTGTTTACACTCCGCACGGTACGCGTTTTGATGTTTTACAAATAAAAGTGATTAACCCCATGTATGCTGATCACGAAAAGATTCCATTTAAACCAGAAGGCGCGATAGGGTAGAGATTCCTGTTCATTGTCTTTGTTTGGGGCACAATGTATCCGAAACTTCGAGGCCAGGGGCTTCTCAACCTTTACCCCTTTTGGAGTATTTCTACTTATTACACAAGCTGGCTGTATTTGATCAGAAAAAGTTTAAATATGGGCTACTTATTAAGAAAAAAGGCTACTCTCGAGGTCCTTGTCTGGAGAATTGAGTCTTTGGGGTGGAGAAACCCTTCCTGTATTAATGCGTCAGCGAGTGACATCATTCTGTTTGGCCCTTGTCTGTTAGTTTGTATCGCTGCCACTGTTCCACGTTCCTTGTGCGTTTTGTCTGAACTATTCTAGACATCAATAACCCCAATGACCCCACCAAGCGGCACTCGGATGGAGAAGAGAGTGACCCCTTACTCAGCCTGCTCCTCCATTTACAATTATTCGCCCCATTATCCAGTGTCACCTGCGCCCTGTTTGGCCCCTCCCCCCCAATAGGTGTCACCTTAATCCAACCGGTGCCCCTGACCTAGTCATCTTACCCCCATCTGCCCCCAGTATTAACATACCCCACAGTCACTTTACCCTAGCTTATCTCCCAGCTGTTGTCACCTGCCCCCCCAGCCAGTGCCCCTCCTCAGTGCCACCTGCCCAGCCTGTGCCCCCCTACTCACCTGTCCCCAGCCTGTGCCCTCCACAAGTGTCACCTGTCCCCCTGCCCCCCCACAGTGTCAACCTGAGCCCCCTTACAGTGTCACCTGTGTGCCCCACATGTCACCTGTCCCCCAGCCTGTTGCCCTCCACAGTGTCACCTGTCCCCAGCCTGTTGCCCCCACAGTGTCACCTGTCCCCAGCCTGTGCCCCCCACAGTGTCACCTGTCCCCAGCCCGTGCCCTCCACAGTGTCACCTGCCCCCTCACCTTCCCAGGCGGCCGTGCCTCTCCCCCAGCGAACTGTACTCCTCCTGCTCGGTGTCAGTGTCCGAGTCGGAACCCGGGGGTTCGGTCCGCAGCAGCCGATGCCCGCTGCCCTTCTTGGGCTTCTTCCTCCCACCGTCCCCGGCCAAACCAATCAGCGCGTTCAGCTCTTTCCGCTTCTTCATCTTCTTGTGCGGGGTCGGAGGGGCCTGGGGCCCGGCAGAGAGGGCCCCGGAGCCCATGGGAGCCGGATCACTCACTGGCGGAATGGTGGGCTCATGGAGGCCGCGGGGAGAGGCTGCTGGCCGAGACCCCTGACAGACTGTGTTTTCCGGTGTGTCTCTGCGAAGCTGCGTCTCTCCTGTCACGGCGCCTCTTCCTGGAGATCCCGGGGTCGTCGTCTCTCCCCGTCACCAAGTAGGCGGTGCCACCAAGAAACCCCTCCCCGCGGCTTCTCCAATAGAGTTCCGCTTATCATCTACACTGTATCCGTATCCGGTGACAGACTATAGACCAGGGCACCGGGGGCAGAGTCTGTGGGGGCCCCGTGAAAGTGCTGCGTTTGCTGCGGGGTCATATATGTGTATTATTGGCTGGACATTAACGCGGGGGGTGTATTCACTGCCGGTGAAAAGGCACCGTTACACCTTGGCGGGTGTTTTACATTACAATAATTTTATTAGCCCTGAGGTGGTGCCCACCTTTTGACTTTATAGGATCGGGCTTTGGGGGTATCAATGGTTGGTAGTTATTAAGTGGCACAAACTTCACTCCTTCTGTTTGATTATTAATCCATAGTTGATGTAAGCAAGTTTTACTTTTAACGAATGCGTGGTAAATAAGTGGAACAGCCTCCCAGCAGAGGTGGTAGGGGTTAATACTGTGAGGGAATTTAGACATCCATGGGATTGACATGCGGTGTCTGAGCCCACAGTATGTCCCAACAGTCTATCGCTTGATATCAGAAATATCCACCAGGTAATTATTATTTATGTAAACAGACCATTACAGAAACAAAAGGTGAACAAGGGCCACGGTCAAAGGAGCTTACAATCTATCGGTGTTTGTACAAACTGTACAATAAAGCCATCGCTATGGCGATTAGCCCAGTGTTTTGCAGTGGAAGGCATGGGGGTGCCCCCCCACCCCGGATCCTGTAATCCTGATAACAAGGAGTAGATGCGTTCAAACATTTAGGGTAAAGGAAGCGGGGGATGTGCTTAAAGGGTAATTTCTGAAACGGCTATAATTAGGGCGTCCCGGACTAAACGATGCGTAATTATTGTGGGTTCGCGTTATTTCAGTTATAAACACATTTTCCGCTTTGCTTTGCTGTGTTCTATAAGCACTATTGTGACTTTTAGGATTGCAGAACACCGATACTCGCACCCTGCAAACATTCTGGGCTAGAAAAGAGGTGGCGGGAGGCACAGAGGTGTGCGGGGGGGGATTGGCTCTCAATAAGAAGATCTGCCCCAGGCAAAGCGATGCTGCCGTCCAGGTAAAGCAGCTTCCATCGCTCCGGACCTGTGTCCCTAGGAAGAATGCGCCACCGCCTGGCGCCCCTGATCATACCTGGGAACTTTCTAAATGAGGGTGAAATATTAACCCTTTTATATCCCATTGTGGAGATTCTGTGTAGTGACTTGCCAGATATGTGAACCAAAAATGCTGGAATAGCGGTCCTTATGGAAACCTTGGCTTGTCGTTATTTAAAGGCAAACCTAATCGGGTCACTTGCATTCAAGCAGGGATATCAGCCGTATCTATGATTAAAGCAGTGCAGAGTGAGAAGGAGAATCTACCCCTTCACCATGAAAGGAAAGGGTTAACAATGTGCTGCTACCTGCTGTTTGTTGTGCAGATTTTGACGTGTAGTGCTGAGTATGGCCACTAGAGTGCGCTGCATCCTATGGGTTTTTACAGCAGAACACAATAGACAGTCCTGCAAGGAGATTGCACACTAAGCATCATTCCGGTGTAAGCGGAGAATGGAGCCCCCAGTGCAATCTATTATCTCTGTAGATGGATACAGGCTTCTGCATTTGGGGGCTGTGTTTTGCCTATCAGTGGTGATTTTGAAGGGGATCCAGCTGTACCAGCGGAGAAAGACCCTGCTAGCAGCCTTGCAGTCCTTCCCTGGACCCCCAAGCCACTGGCTGTTTGGGCAGGCGAATGAGGTAAGAGGCCCAGGGATGGCTGGTCCTCATTTTGTAATAGGCCTTATTGTATACATTTCCTTAGGATGTTGCATTGTGTACGGTTACAATGTACCACACAAACAATGGGACGCCAAGAATGCCATAAACGGTTTGCTGGGTACGAGGGTACTAAATGTTACAATTATGTGTTTGTATACAGGAATAATGTGTTTATAAGTAACATTGTGTAAATAAAATACATTATTCTTCCAACTACCTTACTGGCTTACACAAATAACTAGCTGGAGGTCACAATATCACAGAAAATGTCTTTGTAAAGCCCCTCCCTCCAACCACATCTCTAACCGGACCCTCTGAAACAAAGGGGTCCCTCTGGCACTTTGAAATGTTGGGGGGATCCCTAACTACGAGACAGCAGTATTATAACATCCACGGGCAGACAGGGGATGACTAGGCGGCCCTGTTGCTGGTTGCCACATGACGTGCATGTGGCCACCCATTATGTTCCCAATGTGCCAAATGGCATCATCAGACACAATTTTTACTCCCCCCCCCCGGATATTCTGTTGATGTAAGTTGTATTTAACACAATATTCTCAGTGGGGAGATCTGTGAGTCTTAATATTATCAACTACAACTCCCAGGGCAATGACAGGGAAACCCTGGCACTTTAAGGCCAGTGGCCACCTGATGATGTAAGGGAGGTTAACGGCTGGGTATATGTGGCTCCGTCATAGGTTTTGCATACAGAGCCATGTGGATGCAATGCAATGGCATCAGGGCATATGGCAAAACTTTTTTCCCCCCTGCAGTTTCGTCAGGATGGACAGGATCTGGACCGGATGCTGAGCTGGGGGCTCCAGTTTCCATATGCTAACCCAGTATGGTTTGGGCCATTTATCGTATACTTGAACATCACTCACCCAGAATATGCCAGGACGTTACTCTCTAGGACAGGTATTGAGCTTCATTAGTAAATACGCATGACTTTTAATATCAAAGCAAGCCAATTTTATGCTGATCACAGGCTTAAGATCCTTGGTTCTTTTAAGGCTGCTGCTGTTTTTAGCAGTTAAGTCAGAAAATGTTTTACCCCTTCTATAATAACTGTGAAGGACATTGAATTCCCAGCTACCGATCTGGTATAGTAAAAGACTTTTGAGAGTTTGTAAATATTTGCAAAATTCTTTTGTCGATCGGTTATTATTTTTTTTCATTTTATTATTGCTTTACATAGATCATCTTTTCTTGTTTCCTGAATATTACAGATCCTAAGGATAATGTGATTTATGATCATTTCATTCCCTGGATTGGTAAGTTTCAAGGCTACCCATTTTACCGTAAAAATGATAAAATGATAAATGATTTTATAAATACATTTCTGTCACTCCCTACTAATAAAAATAACACTTTACAATATATCTTCTGGTGTAAATGTGATAAGAAATCTAGATAAAACTTTAGAAATATTGTAGTAAAACTCATACGCACTGGGGGATTGTCTATTAGGGGCGCCACATACGCACACAAGGGAGCCTAGGGGCCCCAAAGGCTCCTAATCCGGCTCCGATCACGCAAGATATTCAGTAATGTCCTATGTTTAATGTAGTAGTGTTGCCATGCACTCACATTTTTATTTAATTTAGGAAAAGGGCTGTTGGTCCTGTCCGGACAGAAGTGGTTCCAGCACCGGCGGCTGCTGACCCCCGGGTTTCACTACGATGTGCTGAAGCCGTTTGTCGGGCTGATGTCAGACTGCACCAAAGTCATGCTGGTAAAAATACTTTGCATTAAACTTTTCTAATAAGTTATGTGTTTCTATGGCTTAAAAAGTGACATAAACATCTATTTACAAGAAAAAAAACAAACCATAAACCACCCTGGTATATCTGAAATGTCACGAGTTTTTTCCATTGGCCAGAATTTATTATATCTAAAATGTGCTAAAACACATGTATTCACTAAAATTCAGTCTGAACAAACATGATCTGATAGGTCAGTACCAGAGACCCTGAAAGGTTTAGTGGCGCTTGTAAGCTGCTCCGTCACAAGCTTGCTACTTACTCCGAGTCTATATTGCTCTGAGCTGTTTAACCATAACGACTCACAGTACTCACAGCCAGCCTCAGCCTGAGTGTATCAGACTGCGTTTCACTTGAATTGACAACGAAGACCCAATTTTAGTGAATATATGGCTCTTTTTTATTGGTAGACGGGTGCCATTCATCCTTGTAGCATTCAAAGTTGTTTTTGTATTATTTTTTATGATGAATTCTATTGGGAAGGAATTACAGGCTTAGAATTCGCGAGTGACGTGTCTTCTCTTCAGGACATTCTGCAGGAGCAGGCGGCGGCTGAATCCATCGATATCTGTCCATACGTTGGCTCGATGACGCTGGACGCCATTATGAAATGTGCTTTCAGCTATGACAGTAACTGCCAGAGCGACAGGTGAGGCGGGGAAAATACTTTGTTTCAACGCATGCTCTTGCCGTTTGAATATTCACACATTGGGGTCGATTCACTAAATAGAGCGTTTGCAAGAGAGGGGAGCATTTCACCAATCTGCCATCACTATGCGATGAATGGCAAACCCGGAGCTTCTCCTGCAAGAAAGACTGCGGTCCATGCCTTCACCTTTCCTGTAAAGTAATGTCACGCGTGTGACATGCATGACCGCGGGGGCAGCAAATGCTACCTTCTGCCGTGTTTCCAGCTCTACTCGCAGCACCTGTATGCTGATTCATACAGGTGTGTGCTAAATACTTACCTGTACGTATTATGAGTGCGTGCGATCACATTAGCTGCTGAGCCCTTTTGAGATGGGACAGGTACCAAATTAGGGCTCAACATGTTCTCCATCATTTGACCTTTATTCATTATGTAGGTTGATGGGGGGGGTACAGTCTGCATGCGCAACCCTTTAATTTTTTGGCCCGGGAATCACCTTAACCAGCCTTATGCCTATGGTACATGCTCATCACTAGGCTACATTTAACTACTTTATTGCAATAAGGTACATGCGAGCTTCTTTGTTTGCAGGGAAAATCCGTACACCAATGCTGTGCTTGAACGCACTTCCCTGGCAAATGGAAGAGCGCTCTTCTCTCCGTGTCACAGTGATCTGATTTTCTATCTCAGTCCACAAGGGCGTCTTTTTCAGAGAGCTAGTAGAATCTCCCGGGAGCACACAGGTAACGAGGGGAGCGGGGCAAGGTTTAAAGTGCAGCCATGTAACATTTGAACTTTAAAACATATGTACATTCTCGCAGCTATGTATATAACGGTGTTATGGGGGAAAAGGCTGGACGTTGACCTACAATTTCTATTTAGATTGATCTAAACTTTTTCCCAAAGGTATATCTTATGTATATACCACGGGGCATCCATCTTTCTGTTTGGAAGGTCCATGTGATTATTCCTCCTCATTAAGTTATCTCGATTTCTGTTACTTTTCGGGTTGTTCTACAATAATAAATTCTGCAGGGTGTCGGTGCATTGAGAAAAAGGTGTTGGACTGGTAACGATTGTGCATTTGTAAGGTTTGTCTAGTTTTCCGAATAAATGTTGGTCGTGCAAGAACAGAGGTGATTATTTACTTTGGAGTGCGTGACTTTCGATAGTTCTACAATCCACATTTCCAAGAATTACAGGAGGAGGAGAAAGATAACAATCAGGAGAAGACATTGATTAGATAAGCTTGTTTTTCCACAGATATCTAAGCTTCCTAGAATCTCCAAAACAACCGCACAAAGTGACAGAAAGCACAAAAATTAAGGTGGATTTATCCTAAAATCTGTGACGGTGATCGTTCGCTGTGCTCTGCCACAGTAACATTAATTGTGCTCTGCAGAATGTTGAATCAATAAACCTTAGCTGGTCAAATTGTTCTTTCCTCTAAAGGTTTAATCATATAAAAACTATACATTAACAAGCTTTTTTTTGTTTCTATGGCAACAACCTATCAGTGCCTACTTTTTATCACATGACATTTAAGTCTTCCCAGTAAAAGAATGGATGAGAGCAAATGTGACATCAGTAAAGAATATAGAAAATATAGAAAATCAAACTGTAACATATTATGGGATCTCCGCGGCAGGACCACTAACTATGTGTGAAAAAACGCTCCTTACTGATCCTACAGATAATGTGATCAAGCAAAGGAAAGAATCCCTTAAACGTGAAAAGGCGCCAGAAGAAATCCAGGAGAAGAGACATCTCGATTTCCTGGATGTTCTTCTTTGTGCTCATGTAAGTAGTTTGTTGGCTGTTCAATCTTCTTAGTGCCATTTAAGTCCAAATGATTTTCCGGCCAAGATCCGTTCGCACATGTGGCCGGGAAAACACAGAACTCTGGAACAGACCAGGAAATCATAACCCGGTTTGTTATGGCGGCTTTGGTCTGAGTTAGTAACTTTTTATTAGGCCAACATAGGAAAAAATATAAGGAAGCGTTCAAGACCTCAAAGGTCTGTTCCTCGTTCCATTGAGTCCATCTGCGGAAAAGACCTTGTGGATAATGAAAGCTTTTGTGACTAAAGGGTATCAACTTCAATTAAAGACCCCTTCTACTCTTGAGCCACTACAGCTAAATCCTTATCTAGAAAGGCATGTGTTCTTCATACTGCTGTGCAGAATTTACTTGAAATACGTTTATATTTTTTATAATATTATTTTTATTATCTTTAGTCGTATTTTGCAGAAGTAGCAAAATTCATCTTATTCATAAAAAAGTTCAACTTACTAATTATGTTCTTTGAACCCCCCCCCCATATATATTTGCACATATTCAATGAATGACAAATTCCCATGTATGGTTTATTAACAACCCCCCCAGGAGTATCTATCAGTATTTACAGCAGTTGTATGGTAACCCCAGGATGAAAATGGTCAGGGTCTGTCTGATGAGGAGCTGCGCGCAGAAGTAGACACCTTCATCTTTGAGGGACACGATACTACGGCCAGCGGGATCTCCTGGATCTTTTATTGTATGGCCAAATACCCCGAGCACCAGCAGAAATGCCGGAGGGAGATCCAAGAGGTTCTGGGAGAGCGGGACTCGGTGGAATGGTGAATATCTTTGCGATTTTTCTTGAATACTCCCAACTGCATCTGACATAACTTGAAAAATGACTGTTTTGGAAGTTACTGGAAGAGACTCGTAAAAAGCCAGACACACCGTGACTTCAGAAGTGACCACGTAGCTTAAACATCACTGATGCTACTCAACCGGGAATCACAATCACGGTATGATTCCACCATCATGTTAAAGTTGTGCACATAATGTTACGCATGTGCATCCCCGTCCATACGCCCGCTGTCTTTTGGTTGGGGTTTGACTGAATTGATCTTCAGGTAAAAAATATTTTCGTAAGGTAAACAAGTAATTTCTTTGCATTCTCGCAGTACTAATGCCTACTTATGTCTATCAGAAGTGGAAAGATATACGGCTGAACGTAAAACAATGCAAAGGATCTAATATATATATATATATATATATAGATAGATAGATAGATAGATATATATACACACACATTTTTAATAGCCTTGTATTTTAGCAATTACAGTAAATTCTCATAAAGCCTTATTTGTTAAACATTCGCAGTACAAGGTTAGATTTTGCCTCCTTATGATCCCGAGTTATTTTTTTTTTTTTAAAAAAAAGATGTTTTGTGTGTCAGCTGAGGAGTCGACTAATTTGGTGAGACGCCCTCTGACAAGTCAGAGAGTGACAAGATTCTGGCAAAACCAGTCCCAGGTCAGATGACGCCCCGCATTGAAACAAATACCGGCACAACCTGAAAAAAAACTGTGTTATGTAAGATTACAAAATATTATTCTGGTAAGGCGTTGTGTATTTCTTCTTTTCAGGAATGACCTGAGTCAACTGCCGTATACTACCATGTGTATCAAAGAGAGTTTACGGCTCTACCCCCCCGTGCCGCTCCTGGCAAGGCAGATGAACAAGCCAATCACATTCAGCGACGGGCGATCTGTACCCGAAGGTCTGAGCCCTCAGAGACCTATTCACTAAACAATTAGCTGTTGGCGAACTGCAGTGAGATAAGTAAAGTGTGGGCTCGTTGATTGACACACTCCTCTCTATTACTATTCTGTCTACTCATCGCAGGGTGCCTGGTCTCTGTGTGCATTGACAGCATCCACAGGAACCCCGATGTATGGGCAAACCCCGAGGTACAGAATTATCTTGCGATGTTGTCGATAAGATGGTTTGTTCGGTTTTGTGAATAAAACATCTGTGGTTCTTCTCAGGTATTTGACCCGTTGAGGTTCTCGCCGGAGGAGTCTTCACAAAGGCATTCCCATGCTTTTCTTCCCTTTTCAGCCGGACCAAGGTGCTTGTCACATATGTTTTGTAAACCTGCAGTAAGAACTTGTATAATGAACACTTTTAGCATAGGAAAATGTGAAATACGTGACTGTCTTGTGCTTTTTAGTATCGATGCATTGCAAAAGGTCGACATTGCGTTCCCATCCAATACTCCTTGTCCTGGAGAAGATACTTTGAAGCTCTCTAGATTTTAACCAGAGGGTCCGAAAACCAACTTGACCTCGGGCCAGCGTGTTTAATCTTCATGCCGTTCCTGCCCACTTGCCACCCTTTTCATGTATTTCGGATCTAACGTACAAAAATACCTTTTCTTGGTCTAGAGAACAACCAAGGGCAGCTCTAGGTTTTTGATGACCCCAGGTGAGGAGGATTATAGGGACCCCATCTTTAACACAAGTTAAAAAGAAAATTAGGTATAAAGGACGGAATGTAGTATTTATACACCACTATAGAACAGTAGTATAAAAATGCTTTAATGTTTACATGCACTTTCTTCTGTTTACCAGGAACTGCTTTGGCCAGGACTTTGCCATGAACGAGATGAAGATCGCAGTTGCTTTGACCCTCAACACTTTTGAGCTGTCGCTGGACCCAACGCAGCCACCGGTTAAAGAGTTAAGGCTTGTACTAAGATCTAAGAATGGTATACATTTACGACTCAAAAAAGCAAATAAAGCCTATAATGAATAAATTGCACGCAATAAAAAAATGGCGTCTTATGGAAAACGGAATGAAATCTATCCTGCCGGTATCCAGTCATTTTATCGATTCCATTCAGTAGAACATTTTAAATCTGATATATGATGGATATACTCTGTTACAGAGTGTGCTTGATTAAAGTTTTTATGAGTAAAATAAGAGTGCAGAATGCTATATTGTTTTTGTATCTATGACCAAGACTTATCGTTTGCCACAACTCAATCGGATACCCCCGAGATGGAAGTGGGAAGTGGCTGGAGTAAGTTGGAGGACGTATGGTGGATAGTGGGTAGAGCTAGGATTAAGGTCCGTACCTATGCCTTCCTTGATGAGCAAGGTGATTTTGTCATGTATGGCATTATAGGTCAGTCCATGATAATGATGTCGGTCATTTTTATTCCACTTGTAGGGGACAGATATTGCAAACGTGACAACAATACCACAAATTAAAAAAAGTAATTAAAATGTAGGTTTCACTTAGAGTCTCCGGGAGAAGACATTCTTCCTCTGGTCTCCAGGTCAGTTTCTTCTTCCGATTAGTAAACGATTGTTTGGCAGAAAAGAGCAATGCTGGTAGAGAGTGGTAGAAAGGTGCATTCGGATGAACATCCCCTTAGAGTCTGTGATGATTTCGTCACTTTTACAGTTTTGCATTGGAACTGCCCTTCATACATAAAACTTTTGCAACTTTGAGATACTCAGGGAAAGTGACACACATTATACTTTAGATGACTTAAAGGGGCAGTGCACATTTATGATAGCTAAGTGGTCCCTTTACATCTCTGTGTTGTCCCCGTTGCAAATGTATTGGCTGATTCTGCATTTTAGATTCCTCCCACATGGGGGGCGCATGCACAGATAGCGCTCCCATTGATTATTTTTTTACATCTTAAAGAAAGCATATTAAAGAACTCCTTGCTGGATTCCGGGCGACAATTCAGAATATCTTTACCTCCTGACAACTAATCCTTTTTTTTCGTTAGGATCATTATTAGACCCATTTGGTTGTCACTATAAGCGAGTCGCTACAATGTAATCTGTGTGATGGGCTATTACAGGGTTAATGTTTGAATAGCCTCAGGATCACGTCAATTAGTACGAATCTAGTTAGCCATATAGAAGATGTGATACAGACATGCTTAGAATAAAAGAAAACAAATATTCCGCAGGGTTAACCAAACCACTGATTTATTCTACGTGAAACACTATACTGTTTTTATGGGCATGCTTGAGTACAGGTGGGCGTGCTTTGTCTTCTGATTGGTCGGTCTCTCTTGTAGCTGAGAGACATAAAAGAGAATGAGAGAGAGATCAGGTTGGGTGTGAGCGAGAGCCGGTCACACACGGAGCTGCGGGGACATGGGCTCTGTAACGGGGCAGGATCCGGGGAGCTCATGGCTATCGCTGGATCTGCATCGTTACGCACATCTGGTGGGGCTGCTGTGTCTGGTGTCCGCCGTGTTCAAAGCAACCCAGCTGTATTTTAAAAGAAAAGAGCAAGTGGACGTTATGGAGCAATTTCCAGGACCTCCTTGCCACTGGCTGATGGGACATGTGAACCAGGTGAGTTCAGCAAGTCGAAACGTTAGCTCCTCCGCTATCAAGTAGATCGGTAACAAGAAGAGGCTACCATCACAACCACCAAAATGCTACAAACTTAGCATTCCCGTCCCTGGGACGGGTTCTTTCACTAACTTGTAGCGGAAAACTAATTTCTCACCCTATCGACAGGTGAAATGGACAAGGATTTGCGTAGTAAAATAAATCTGCATGGTGTTCATATCTAGAGTATGAAAGTAGTCGGGATCATTTTTTTCCCCTCAAATCAATGTATGGCTTCTACGCATCTAATCATCTGTGGAATACCGTAGATTGACTGCATTATCCCTGTCGCTGGCAAGATCAATTGTTGATTTTAATGTAAAGTTGTCACGAGTTAGTAAAGCAAATCTGTAACATATCACACAACTCTGATGTGCTAAAAGCTAAACATTAAGAATTAATAGCTTCAGCGCGCATCAATGTCAGTTTCGTAGAGATGGAAATGATTTGGATATACTGGTTACCTGGACAAAGAAATATGGAGGCGCTTTCCCGGTGTGGTTTGGAAACTTCTCTGCGTTCCTGTTCCTCACCCATCCTGACTATGCCAAGACTGTGTTTGGCCGAGAAGGTAAGACGTTAACATTGTAGCCCATAACCCATAAATAATACCCGTGTATAAGAAATGCGATTAATTGATGAGAGTGTGATCATAAATAACATTCTATTTTCTTCGGGGGGGTTCAATGTGGAATTCCAATAAAAAAGGTATTTTTCATTAAAAAACAGGCATACAAACATTCAAGAACAAGGCATGGCGTTGTCCGAGTTTTCCGAGTTTTGGTATTAAATTATTAATACTGTTACCTAAATGAATGTGTTACTATTTTATGTATTGTTCATATTTTTGCATTGGTGTATTTCTTTTTTTCCAAATATACCCCTTATTGTGCTTGTATTCTTCAATTAACAATCATTTCCTTTTATTCGTATAGAACCCAAATCCGATTTATCTTATGGCTTCATTGTTCCGTGGATTGGTACGTTGGCTCTTCGCTTATTTTAAGGGTTAGTCTGCTATAAAAAAAAAAGTTATCACTGTGGGTAAAAAGATGCTAAAAACTTGTTTTAGAGACATCCCATGTGACCCATTAATATATCACCTTACTTGAGTGTAGAAAAGCACCTTTTATGTCCCGGGATTTATACCTTCACCCGTCTGGCTTTCCTTTAACTACTACCAATTCCTCGTCGTATGAAACTCCACTTACACCAGTGGCTTAAAACAATGGGTTTATTAAAATAACAAATACATATATATGAGTATAAAGAGAAGCGTCTGAAATACAAGGCTCTATGACTCTAACTACACTATGCTAATGACTCTATGTGTGCATGTAAGGCTGGGGTGTCCCTGTCACCTTGATGTTATCCTTCTTTCTTTCTGTTTCTGTCTGTTTCTTCTTCACTCCTTCTCTGTTCACACCTTTATAGCCACCATGCCCAAACAGTCCCAGCCAATCATCTTCTTAGTTTGTGTCCACTCATCCTTAGGAAAGGACAATCTTGCACCTGCACCAGCTGCCTGTAGAGACCGCTCTTGTCCATGAAGTTAGATTGCCCCCACAGTGAAGTTGATGGTCCTCAGGGCCAATTCAGGGTGGGTCTCTGGAATGTGGATATTGTTTCCTGCAATCCTTTTGTTGTAGGACAAACACATGCTTGTCTCCAGCCCAGATACTATCTCCTGCAGTCCTTTTGTTGTAGGAGATTGAAGATTGTATCTCCTGTTTATTGTTCCCACCTGGTAGGGAGATAGCCCTTTGATGTATTGTGAGTTCCTGGACATTTGGGTTTCGCCACTAGTGTAATTCCTTGAAACTGGTTTACTCAAGAGGAATCCCATTGTGTTGGGAGCCAGCTGTTGTCCTTGGAGATTAATAGTTGACTTATATTTATTACATTGAGTAATAGGTATAATCGAATAATCGTTGTTTTTTCTCCATATATTCTTAAACTATGGGTCTGTTCCCGGCTAAATGCAGCATTAGAAACCTCATTCTTAGTATAGTAGTCTTCCCTGCATTTCTCCATGTAAGAATTTTTACCCACAGTTTAGTGAAGCTCACAAGTTCGTGGTGTGATTGTGATAACTGTGCAATGAGCTGATTATTAGTCCTGTTCATTTATTTAGGGAAGGGGCTGTTGGTCCTGTCGGGACCGAAGTGGTTCCAGCACCGGCGGCTGCTGACCCCCGGGTTTCACTACGATGTGCTGAAGCCGTATGTCGGGCTGATGTCTGATTGCACCAATGTCATGCTGGTAAGAGATGGGATATCCCTGCCATAGTGACATCGTTTAGATACCAGCGCCCGACAAAGTTATGGGACCTCAATGTCTTTCTTTTGGACCCAACTAGAGATTCCTCTTCTTCTCAGCATTCATGGCAGATTAGAGGACACGGGACATCAAGCAGGGAGTCTGACGGAACTCTCAATCACAGACACAGCAATGGGCACAATTTGCTCAATTTGTTGCTTTTGTTACTCCTGAAAAGAGTAAAATAGTGTTCAAGTTAACGAAGTTCTAGAACCGTGCATCCTTTCACCTTTAACGTTTCTCTGTTGGCCGTAGCGACATCAGCTCTAAATGATCTCATAATCTGCTTTCAACAAAAAAAAAGACTTATTTTTTTTAAGTGCCAGCAATACATTAATTATTGGTTAGTAGTTTAACACTTTATATGCAGGATCAATATGGGTTACAGAGGAATAATTTGCAGATCACATGATTTCTGGAACTGTAAGTAATGGGACATAAAACATGAATTAACTCTAGCGTGATACACTGTAGCAGATCTGTCATTTTATTCTCCCCGCTGAATGTTCAATGGCATGAAAACGGCACAAAGACTTTTCAGAAGCATCTTCAGTTTCCATGGCAACAGCAGATCAGGGTCCGCTTTTGTGTCACATGACCGCTTTTGTGTCACATGACAACAGGTCAATAATCCTTTTATGAACAAAGGAAAAAAACGTACGCAATAAAAGCATTGTTTCTCAAAAAAGGTTGGGGATCAGCAGTACTAGGAATACTGGGGTACAGGTGGCGGCAGTAGCTTTAATCCATTTACTTTTATTTGATTTTGAATTCTTACATTTCTTTATTCCCCAGGATAATTTGGAAAAACTTATCGCAAGACAGAAGACGGTAGAGTTATTTCAGCATGTCAGCCTGATGACTCTGGACAGCATCATGAAATGTGCCTTTAGCTACGAAAGCAACTGCCAGAAAGACAGGTCAGATAACGTGGCAGATAAGATATTCTAGATAGAGAATGTATCGTTTTTCTTTTCAAGATCAATAAAACTGGAATACCTGGGATATCCGAACCTAAAAGACGAATAAAACCCTTACTTTCCGTCCTACAGTGACAATGCATACATTAAAGCGGTCTATGACCTCTCCTACTTGGCAAACCTCCGGCTACGATGCTTCCCGTATCATAACAACACTGTGTTCTACCTCAGTCCTCACGGATACCGCTTCCGAAAAGCGTGTGATATCACGCATGATCATACAGGTACTGTGAGTCTGCATCAACTGTCGACTACATTCAGATCTCAGTTCTCTCTATAGGTATCCCGACCTAGGACAAGAAATCCCAGAGGGTTAAAAAAGACCACCGTTTTAGCCTTAGCTCACTAGAAATGACCCCATGGCTGAGAGAGGTCCCTCTAACTCGACTTAAATGTTATTTTTTTTGCTAATAGTGTTTTTTTGTATGAGACTTTACCATTACTACTCATTAACATATAGAATACTGTATATATGCACGGACTTTGGATTTTTCGAGACAAACTTAATAGATGAGCGTTTTACATTTGCCGTGTTGAGTTTGTGACCTTTCCTCTTGTAACTCAGATAAGGTGATACAACAAAGGAAAGAATCCATCAAAAATGAAAAGGAACTGGAAAAAATTAAGGAGAAAAGACACTTGGATTTCTTGGATATCCTTTTATTCGCTAAGGTCTGTGATCATACAAAATACAAATATGTCTTCTTATTAAGTATAGACACAGAAGACTCAAGCTCCCTGAATTAGTGTGAGTGGATGAGGTGGGATGACCCTGGTTGCCTTAAGAGCTAGACAGACAAGGATAAATACAGTATGAGTGCGTGGCAAAGTGTAAGTGTGCGTAAGTGAGTGGCGAAAACAGTGGTTTTGTTTTTTTCCCCCAATCGGGTTGTCTTATATTAAAGCCTTTTCTTTTTTCACTTTCATTAAAACCCACAGTTTGGGGGTGGGGATCGCCTTATAGCCAGGGTAGTCTTATAATCGAGCAAACAAGGGTATATCTGTGTTCTAAGAAAGAATGATCCTTACCATTGAGGAGGGTACAATGCTGAACTTTAGAGTTGGGTTTATCTCAAACAGTTAATATGTGACCCTGTCATATATATTTTGGTACAGTGCCAAATAAACACTAGCACTCATCCTTGCATTAAACTGTTTTCCAAAAAAATAAGTTATTTTCCGCTTTTCACCCTGCTTTGCAACTTTTGCCCTAATGAACATGGCTCAGAATTTGGAATTATTAACCAAATTAGTAAACTATGATGGCAGAAAGGTATACTTTTTGTCATAAAGTGTTTTCTGAGGGTTCATTGAATCTAATAAAGTAATCTATATATGTATCTTCTCTCATTAGGATGAGCATGGTAACGGCTTATCCCATGAAGATCTACGGGCTGAGGTGGACACCTTCATGTTTGAAGGACACGATACAACGGCCAGCGGGATCTCCTGGATCTTATACTCTATGGCCAAGTACCCCGAACACCAGGAAAAATGTTTCGAGGAGCTCAAGGAAGTGCTGGGCGATCGGAGCTCGATGGAATGGTCTGCGCTTTTTTACATTTATTCATATTTTTACATTGATAATGTTAGTAGAGCCACAACCAGATTACAGTTTAAAGCTTATATCAAAATAAAAACAAAAATAAAAAAAAATAATAAAAATTAATCTCAAGAAATTGTAATCAGTAGGATGTATAAAAACGGTTTGTTGGATCGTGAACATTAAGTTTCCTTTTCAATATTCTGCCTGCTTCTTCCAGACAAACCCTGATATATCCCATGTTTTAAGAAAATATTAAAAGCTTTCTATTGGGCCAATGTAGAAAGAGAGTCGCATAAGTTTTCTTGACCTCATGGGAAACCTCTTCAGACCTCTGAGATGTCGAAAGCTTATGTGTCTCTATATCCTTTTCTATGTTGGCCCAATTAAAGTTATCAACTTTGACCAAAGACACCATCTTTTTGGACCGATAACAATATCCATTTTTCGACTTGTGGCACAAGCTGGTTGAACAACATACCCTTCTTGGTGGGTCATTAGATTGTCTGTTAGATGGGCTTTGAGATCAGTGGTGCATTCGTTATAATCTGCGTAGAATTCCATATGCTTGGCCTCACAGTGAATGCGTACAAATATTTATTTCAGGGAAGACTTGGGAAAAATTCCATATACGACAATGTGCATCAAGGAGAGCCTTCGGCTTTACCCCCCAGTGCCCGGTGTCGCCCGTACTCTTAGAAAAGAAGTCACGTTTTGTGACGGGCGAACTGTCCCAGCAGGTAACCATTTCCACCATGTTTCAAGGAGGTTCGTTCAATGACTTCAGATGAACCAACCGTTAGCCTCATGGAAGTCAAAGCAGTTTTGAGGGCAGAAATTGAAATCTATGTTGATTTAGGTATAGCAGCACATAATATTTTTCATGAAAATTAAAAATAATAAAACCTATGTATCTTTTCTTTACAGGTACCCAGATTGGACTGAGTATTTATTCCATTCACCGAAACCCAAGTGTCTGGGAAAACCCAGAGGTAGAAACCCTTTCATTTCTGGTGCTTTCCGATGCATGCGTATTAATACTGGATGTCTAAAACGCCCGACTGCTTAGACCTAGAGCCTTGGGGTAATGGTGTTGGCTCCCCAGGTGTGATTACCCCTTACGGTGTGCCGATTTCGGAATATGAACATAAAATTTCCCTTATTAAATGGAGATTGTCTTGTGCAGCCTCCAACAAAGAACGCTTGTTAAAGTACTTTAATATGCGTTCTTCAAATTAAAAAAATACATACTTAAGGAGAAGCTGCAGCTCCAGAGAGCGTTTTCTGTGCATGGGGGGTCTTGTTAAACATAGACTGAACACGTCTACTGGAAGCTAGGGAGCTGAGGGACGGGGGGAAAGAAGCAGATGCATATGGTATGATTCTGCAGAGTCCCTCTATGCATTTGCAAAGGGACCATAGGAATAATTTAAAGGGACCACACATTTATCATATGCATTAAAGAGCAGCATATGAAGTATGGATTTCTCTAAGAGCTGCGACAGGTGATAAGCTGGAATGGTAAATATATTGATTCTGTTTTTTTGTTTGTTTGCTTGTTGTTATTAAAACCCTTGCTTAGGATTCCAAGATCATTTAGTTAATGTTTGGCTTAGGTGGAACAGCACTTTAAAGCAATACGCCAAAAGGCTGCGTTACCAAGATCACTATGAACTAATTGCTCTGTCTAATATTCCAGGTGTTTAACCCTTTGAGGTTCTCTCCCGAGCAATCTGCAAACCGACATTCTCACGCCTTTGTGCCTTTTGCTGCAGGACCCAGGTATCAACCTGAAAATATTTTCTACTTTATCTGTTGTGTTAATTGATAACCTATATTGAGACCATAAAAAGTAACTCAGGGTCAGATTAATTGAGGACAAAAAAAAAAAAATAGCGCTGCCTGTTAGAAATTTCATTCTTGCCCTTTCTCAACTTGGACTCATGATCTGTTTTCTTTCTCTAGAAATTGTATCGGCCAGAACTTTGCCATGAATGAAATGAAAGTAGCCGTGGCACTGACTTTGCTTCGGTTCCGGCTTGCTCCTGACCTAGCCAATCCACCCATCAAGATCCCGCAGCTAGTCTTAAAATCAAAGAATGGAATCCACGTGCATCTCACAAGACGTCAATAAGAAGACCTGTCTGCGGGCCAACTTTATCCTCTTATCTCCTCAAACACATGTACATGTATATGCCCCCACCTGTCTAGGACCGCACTTTGCCCTATAGCCTTGTTATTACGCGAGGACTTGCTATATAAACTTCAGAAAATGGGATGGTGTGTGAAGTAGAATTCTTAGTTGAATTAATAAAAACAAATAAACTGACTTGCTGATTTATAAAAAAGGTCCAACACCCCCGTATACACAGAGCGTCTCTTCTCACCATCATAGAGGTATAATCTTAGCTATATACGTGCTTCGTCTAAAAGCTTTAAAGCTTGTGTTGAGCTGGCTTTACAAATACATTTTATTCAGTTTTTAATCCTTTAAGGACAATGGGTGGTCCCTAAACCCATTGAAAACAATGCATTTTGAGACCGTACATGTACAGGCTTTGTCATTAAGGGGTTAAACCTCCTCCAGGACACGTATAGGTTATAAGTAGTGAGATCATACAAATGGGCAGCCGCGCTACACTACAGAAATGATTTTATAGCAACAGTTTTAGCTGACTGGCTAAAAAGCACTTCCATTAAAATCAATGGAAATGCCAAATGTGCATGCGCGCGGGTGGTTGCTCTAGACCCCCTGGAAATCTTATAGAAGTCAGCGCTGGAGTTGGTTGAACATCCGATTGTACGCACTGCGGACCAAGAGATGCGCTCCATCAAACGCAACTCCTGCGGGACAAGTAGCAAAAGGGGAGAGAAACAAAGAAAAATGTCTAATTATTATCAGTATTAATAACAATAATATTATTTATTGTTTTATATAGCACCATCATATTCCGCAGCGAATAAGAGGATTCTCATCAGTGCTTCTATTTGGATGGGGGGGGGGAGGACCATATGATGGTTTTAAGTACAAAAGCACAAATGATAATTGATACAAAAACTTAAAATGTTTAACATTTTGATCCATCGAGATGTTTCATTGTAATTGGAATCTACAAACACTGGCATTCTATCATTTTTAGAGTGTGGAGGGTTATGTGACGTATAAACTACATGGCTCCATTGGGGCACTTTTTATTATGAGAATCCCTGGTCCCCGGCGGCTATGCGGATGCTGTAAATGTAACTCGGTCCCATTGAAAGGCTTGCAGCCCCCGCTTCACACACTAGGAGGTGCTCAGTGAGTCTCAGCCGGGGACACATCCGACGTCAAAGGACAGCAGAGGGAGGGCTGACGGGTGACGAGCGACAGTGCTCTGCTTACATGTGAAACAAGCAAGGAACAAAAACACTGAACGAGTGAAGGCGAAGCAGACGCTGCAGGATCATGGCTTCCAGCCTGTGGAAGATCCTGAATTACTCGTGGATTTCTGTGAATATCTACCAGATCCTGCAGCTGGTGATCCTGTTATTCTTATTCGTTCTGGCAGTGAAATTCGTTACATTCTATTCCAGATGGAAGTATCTGAAAAGTGTTCTGCAAAGCTTCCCTGGGCCACCAGGCCACTGGCTGTACGGACACGTCAACCAGGTGAGAGCCAGGTTATCCGTACCGGATGCGATGATACCGTGTTATACAACATACCATGTTATACGGTTTCTGGGCATCCCAGGCGGGACAGTCTGTTGATTGTTACAGTCTAATAAGAAACTAACGAGGGAATAGTTGGAAGGCACAACCCCGTAAGTATCAAAATGTATATATATATATAAATCAATGAACCATAGAATAACATGTAACATACATTGCTTATAATGGGGGAGAATATATCTCAGCCCTCCGTCTCCTGTCCTCTGATGTCAGAGATGCACCACCTATTAAAATAGAAAGCATACATAATTTAACAATAAACAAATGCAAGACGTGCTGACTTTGAGTAGAAATCTTAGAATCTATTACACTTTCATTGTATTGATGCATAGGGTGTTGACAATATTCATAGGGTCTTGTTCCTATATATGATGTATATATATATATATATATATATAGATATACATACCGGTAATATATATATATATATTCCTCCACTTTTTAAGAAATGTGACCTTTGGCTATAATTCATGAAATATCAAGTAAAGATTAGACGATCGTTATCTCTCTATTTTGTTATGCGTTTTAATGGAATGCTTTCCCTGGGGGAATTATCATGGTGTGCCAGACGGTGTGTACGGTATGGTACAATCTCTCGTCGGAGTAATTATCGCTTTCATTGACTCACCTTTGGCCTACCATTCAAAGATATTTATCATCTGCCCCAGGAGGCATTAAACCTGAGAACTGAACTATAAATATAACTAACGTTTCTCATGTTGAAGTCATTTTCAGAAGCCGTGGGAAGTATGAGAAAGCAGCTGTTTTTCTTGTCTGATTAGCTCTATTTGTGTAAACCCAATGGATACACGGAATCCAGTTGATAATAGTTTATTCACTAAAGAGGGATTTGGCAGGAGAGTTGCAGTTTCATCTCACTAACTTTATGAAGGACCAAACCCTACTGAGCTTCTACTAGACTTGTGCAACAAGAGGAGGCAAGATAAAAATGCACAAGTCTAGCTTTTTCTCCAAGAATAACTTGAATTCTTCCTCTTTAGAGAAAAAGCCCCTTTGAATGTCTCAGTTGATCTTGTTGTAACTTCGACACCTGTCTCGTACCGGATCATGGAAGGACCTGGCAGTCATAGAAAACTTATGAAAGGTCAACCCAGAGGAGCATCCCCTGGAGAAGAACATGGTTGTCGTTGTATAAAGCATTGATTTCTTAAAAGTCACCTCACTGATTGAAATAAACATCACACAAGGATCAATCAACTGTCCTTACCGGAGAATTTCATTGAGATGTTCCTTCATAATGCATACTAAACAAACTACAACGCTACAACTCTCACTTTAGTGAATACTTAAACATCATTATTGTGACACATTTTTTGTTAAATATATCACTTTCACGTTTAATGCCACCCGTACTCCACAATACTTTTTTTGCCATAATAATTTGTATGTTCCCCCCAGTTTCGTCGTGATGGCAAGGATCTGGAACGTTTAATGGTCTGGGTAGAGCAGTATCCAAAGGCATTCCCATTGTGGATTGGAAAGTTTGTGACATCCTTGATCATCACTCACCCCGAATACGCCAAGGCGGTGTTTGGAAGATCAGGTATGAAGACAAGTCACTTGCAACCTAACTATCCCTTTATCATAAGGCCGGTACAGGGAGAAAGAAGTCTTTTTTTTTTTAGATTCCTTGGGGCAATATTGGATAAAAGTCTAATTTTGTTTTGCCTTTTTCTTGAATAGTATATAGTTACTTAGTATGGTTCGATTGTATGCCCTTTTAAATCTGAGTAACTGTGTAACTGCAATGTCACTGTTTATACATCAGGTCATATAACTTACATATCCATCTATCATGTGACATTTCACCTATAGAATATCTATAATAGGGGGTGTCGCCTTTATATTCCAAGCTTTAAATATTGCTTAAAGTTTCCCATGAAATCTATTTTTTAAAAAATCAATATTAATCCAAGGAAATTCCTACAGGAAAAAAATGCATTTCATCACATACAAGTCATGACTATATATATATATTGTGACAAACCCTATAGCATGAGGGCCATACATGTCACTTTTAAGGGTCTTAAGCACAGTCCTCTAGGGCAATCAGAGTCAGGAACACCAGTGTTTAACAAAACAGCGCTTTATTTTAACCGCTTAAACCCCAAAACCAAATCATAAAACAAAAACCTAGCTCCCAATTGGAGCCCTCTCTAACTAAACTACGCTGGTGCAGACTGACCAGCCTAATCACCCACTAACTAGACCTCCCAGCCAGACCCAGCTACGCCAGGCTCTGGAAAACCTCCCCCAGACAGCACACACAATGTCCAGGCAGGTATTGCCTCACTTGGCTCAGGGATTGTCTTCTTCAGGGCCTCTCCTTGCCCTGGGAGCTCAGGGAACTTCCTCTTCCCCCAACAGTCTCACTGAGTATCAGGCTCCAGGGGTTTTAAATGTCCAGCACCTGTGCCTGATGCCAGCCTCATAGAAATCCCGGACCGGATCCTGTGGACTTCTTGCCTCCTGGAAAACCCGGGATGGAGTTTCCACAAAATGGGGAAATGGAGCATTGGCCCACCCTGCTCTCCAATTGCTCCACCCCAGGGACCCATATGTATGATCTGGATAGCACCTGTACCCAAATACCACACTAAGCATCTCCCTGGGGTTTACACTGTCACAATATATATACATATATATATATATACATATTAGATATATAACTAGTGCAGGTGCGTAAAATACAACACATTTTGATTATTATTTGCACATAAGATTTTAGATGGACTGTTAAGTAAATGACCATCAAGATTTGTCTATTTTTAACTTTTAGCAGTTTAGTTATTAAACATGCATTCTATATATATATATATATATTTTAAATGGCTTTAAGCCTTTGAACATAATATATCATATACCGGTATATGTATGTATGTAAATATAATATGTATAATATGCATATATATAATATATATGTAAGATATAATACTTAGAAACAGTAGTTATGGAGTGATTCAGATATACCATATGTAACTATATATATTATATACTATTATATATATATATATATATTATATATATATATATTATATAATTCTGCATTTATCTGCATCATGCTCTGGGACATGCTTATATTTATTCTATTTTTATAGATCCAAAAGCAGCAACTGGTTACAATTTCCTCGTCCCATGGATTGGTACGCGCTTAATATATTTACTTATTTTGATTGCAATGTCTACAAGTGAAAGAAAAAAAAAAGAAAAACTAATGAGAAATAGTGTACAGTGTAAGAGCGTTTTTCACCTTGAAATAAAAAAACAAACAAGAATGTGAGGAATTAGCGGTATTTTACTAAGGTGATGTTGTTGAACAGGAATCTGGATTGTTTTTATCAGCGGGGCCTACGTTACGGAAGTAAAATTGCAAAAAACATTTCATCCTATTTTTTTAATAAACAACAGGCTCTACAAAAAAGCGGGGTTATGAGAAAAGCCCCATCTGTCCTTA
This sequence comes from Spea multiplicata, assembly GCA_009364415.1. Classification (NCBI taxonomy): domain Eukaryota; kingdom Metazoa; phylum Chordata; class Amphibia; order Anura; family Pelobatidae; genus Spea; species Spea multiplicata. The sequence goes on along the minus strand of VKOC01001055.1, from coordinate 20,291 downwards.
AAAAAACAATATATGCACTAAACATAGAAAAGTGGAAGTATGGTTGAACAAAGATATCCTCAAAATGGCAAAAAAGTGCCACTTTGGGGGGGGGGGCCCCCGGGTCACGAAGGGGCTAAACTTATTTTTAAATCTGATGCTCTCATTTATTACTAGTATCAGATTAAAAGGTTTTCCCCAAATATTGCGTTTCCCTTGATCGGGAACATAGATGAAGTTACTCAGCTAGCTCTAAGTGTGCCATGACATCATCGTTTTACCTGGAAAGGGCATTTTGGTTACCGGCCACGGCAGCTGCCATGATCTTCTTGTCTGTTGCAGGGAAGGGGTTACTTGTACTATCCGGGGACACCTGGTTCCAGCACCGCCGGCTGCTCACGCCGGGCTTCCACTACGACGTGCTGAAGCCGTACATCCAACTGTTCTCCGATTCCACAAAAGTTATGCTGGTAAGTGGCACGTACGCGTTACAGGAATGACCTTTATCAGTGGGTAATGTATAAATATAATGTCTTATTATTTTATATTAATTACCTATTCTAAATATTATTTTTTTTTTTCCATTACATTTTCTATTTAATAAAGGGGACCTTAAATGTTTATATAAATATACCGAAATACTGTGCATTAATTGGCCATCATATATCGTAGTATACAAATTTAATAGTGATTAAAGCAGAAGACCAAGGATACCGCACAACGTTTCTGCTAAAGTAAGTCATCATCAGGAGGAGAGTATTTTGTAGGAGGTTTATGTTAATATTTATATAATAAATATTTATATTTATTAAATAAACTTGTCTTTGTTATTAAGCGTAGGGGAGAGCTGCTGCTTGAGGCTAAGCTCACTGGCAAATAAATACGTTATCAAGATGAATCTAGGCTACTCAAGTGACTTAGTGACCAGGGGATGAGCTTTGCTCATACTCCCTAGACTTTACTGTAAAATACTTTATTTTTACAAATATTCATCATTTTTAAGACACTAAAAATAGTTAATATCTGCTTTCTTTTAGGATAAATGGGATTCTCTCTGCAATAAAGATGAATCAGTGGAGCTTTTCCAGTATGTCAGCATGATGACTCTCGACAGCATAATGAAGACCGCCTTCAGTTACCATAGCAACTGCCAGACTGACAAGTGAGTCGCCTATTTAGAATGGAACACCCACAGTTTTTTATTATTAATATCAGTAGTGAACAATATGAAAGTTGCATATTAGCCATGTTGTAACTCTGTTACCTTAACCCAATCTACCCTGACTTCTTATCATACTGCCTGTGAAAAAACAGTAGAATGGCTTGGTCACAATCACCCAGCCTGACCCCTGACTAACAGAAGTCTATGGAGGAAGAGACTTCATTAGCATTGCCATAAAGAAGCAGCTCAGTGTCACTTTGAACAGGGAAAGAACGTGCAAATCAAACCCTGTCCTACTGGCTTCCCTCTCCAATCATACAAGGTTCACCCGTACAGCCATTACCAAAATATCTTGGGTCATTTAAAATTTAATTAAAAACTGACAAGCTGTTTAACGACTGATTGTTTTTCCGGCAGCGACGGCTCCTACATCCAGGCTGTGTATGACCTTTCCTTACTCACTCAGCTCAGGATCCGAACGTTTCCGTATCACAATGACCTCATTTTTCACCTGAGTCCACACGGCTTCCGTTTCCGCAAAGCCTGCCGGATAGCGCATCGTCACACGGGTCAGCGCAGGTGGCATTCTTTGATCTCTTCCCTTTCTGCTTTTTTTTTGTGAACTAGCCATGAATGAAATATATGTAATAACGTCCCTCATTATGCCTGCTGTGATCAGTCTGTGTTCTGAAAACAAGAGAGTAGATCTTAAGCCTGTCCGAAGGGAACGGGAGGACGTGTTTTGTACCGTATTCATAATGTGTAGTAAATCATTCACAATGTTGGAATACAGATCGTTGTGCAATTAAATTCTTTCTTTTTTTTCTTTTATTATTTCTTTTTTGATTCTTCTGGGATAGAAAAAGTGATTGAAGAGAGGAAGAAACTCTTAAAAGATGGAGAAGAAATGGAAAAACTAATGCAAAAGAGGCATCCAGACTTCCTGGACATTCTTCTCTGCGCCAAGGTGGGAAATGCTGATGGACACCATAAAAGCATATGTGTAAATCTCCTAGATTAGGCTACTGAAAGGGCTACCTCTTCTGAGCTAGCCCCAGACGGTCTTTAATTTTTCATCAGTGCAATTGTTTAAAGATTTCTAGATATCTGCTCACTAGAGATACCTTTGTAGGTCTTTGTTCAGTGGCATGTAGAGCATAACCGACATTCTTCTCCACTATCACTTCTTTCCAGAACTTCTAGCAAAGAGAAGAAGTACGTTAAGGGGCATTTCATTGGTGCACCTAAGTGTTAGTTACATTTATTTTTTCTTATATTTGTGCTAATAGGATGAAAATGGTCAGGGTCTGTCTGATGAGGAGCTGCGCGCAGAGGTGGACACCTTCATGTTTGAGGGACACGATACTACGGCCAGCGGGATCTCCTGGATCTTGTACTGTATGGCCCAGTACCCCGAGCACCAGAAGAAATGTCGGGAGGAGATCAGAGCGTTGCTGAAGGAGAGAGAGAGCATGCAATTGTTAGTTTGTTACATGATGCCAGCATGATATGCTTGGATTAATTAACTTTGTTAATGTCTATTCTTTCTGGTTACTATTATTATATTTTTATTATACATTTGCAATATTACTAAAATAATGGTCCATGGAACGGGTCACCTTGCAACTTTTTGACATTTCTTATATTTCATAAAAATGCAATATATACACTATATATGCGTGTATTACATACACAATTTGTTAAGCATTTTATTGCTATAACAGCTACATTGTGCTTGTGTGTAGCTCGTGTTTATCACACTTACACCTGCCTTCATCAATATGTCATTACGATAGTTTTGGGTCATAATTTCCCTTTAATTTTTTCTTTTTAAGCAATAAATGTGCATTCGATATTTTAGCATTCTAGACAATATATTTTCAGCTGTGAAAAAGACATTCCGGAGCCATATTGTATCAAACTGACTCGCCGTCTTATTCCTAGGGAAGACCTAAGTAAGATGCCTTATACCACAATGTGCATTAAGGAAAGTCTCCGTCTCTACCCCCCGGTGCCCTCTGTATCCAGACAGCTCGCTAAGCCAATCACATTCTCGGATGGGCGATCCTTACCTGCAGGTGGGTTTGACACAGGGGTCCCGCTAGAAATTCCATTTTTTGTTTGTTTTCAAAAACCACCTACTTTCCCGTGGCTTTACCCTTATTGGATTTGTTTTTCAGGCTGTATGGTCAGCGTTAATATATACTGCATGCACCGGAACTCCAGCGTGTGGAAAGATCCAGAGGTATGGCGTACCCGTATAGCACCGTGCACGTTCGGTCAGGATCAGGATCGTTCATGTATCCATTGCAATACAATAACAGCGCTGGATTTACTGCATTAAACTGGGAAAACTCCTGGGGGTTTCAGGGTTACTCTAAGAAATGCGATGTTGGTGATTTTGCACATGCTAAACTTACGAGTAACTTAATCAAAGACAATTCTTTGATGGCCTGGCCACGGTGAGCTCTCCCAATAGCTTCCAATGGGAACTCTGGTGATCTTCTCATAGCCCAGCAAGAAGGAAAGAATTTGTCCAAATCATTTTTGGTCCATTTGCACAAGTCTACATTTTTCTTCCCAATTGTTGGGCAAATGTGCCTGTAGAAAAATCTCACCTCTAGGTTATTTAATAATAGATTAACCATGAATGTTTTCTGGAGGAGAAGAAAGGTGAAATTTTAAAAAATCCCATTTCCCTTATACCACCCATGGATTAAATGTGTTTTGCAGGTCTTTGATCCACTGCGGTTTTCTCCCGAAAATTCCTCCAAGCGCCATTCCCATGCCTATGCGCCATTTGCTGCGGGACCAAGGTAAAGAGTATGAGTGACATGTCCAGGGTGGGTCAAGAACCTAAAAGAAAACAGTGAATCGGGCTAAAAGATACATCTGCTAAGGTTCATTTGCTTAACATACTATAGAGCAATACGTGTTTTGCCTTATGTATATGGTTCATTTCCATGACCCCCTGGGTGTGGAACACATTATTAATGGGAACACATTTTTCATTAACCCCTTAGTGACAAAGCCCATACATGTACAGGCTCAAAGTGCATTTTCAATGGGTTTAGGGACCGCCCATTGTCCTTAAGGGGTTAAAGTTGGATAAGCCATTACTTTAAGCGGAGGGTTTGCATCCCCAAAGATAACCCGGCTTTCCCTGTTTTTCATCTCAGAAACTGCATCGGGCAGAACTTTGCGATGAATGAAATGAAGGTGGCTGTCGCTCTGACTTTGAAGCGCTTCGAGCTGTCACCGGACCTCTCCAAACCGGCCCTCAAACAACCCCAGCTTGTACTGCGCTCCAAAAATGGCATCCACGTGTACATGAAGAAAGCAAGCTGATTTAAGCTTTCAAGCCAGAATTATTACGCACCTAACGGCTACCTCCGGACCCTCACTGTAATTGCAGCCCATCTCGGTTTTGGATTTTAATTCCTTGGTTGACAAGAAATTCCTTTATAATTGAGAAATATATTTTCTGATACAAACTCTAGGTTGTATAGATTTGAACTGTTTCTAATTGCGTGTTTAATATATTATTATTCGATACTACTTGTTAAAATGGCCCGAGAACTCAATAAATATTGGTAAACATATACCAGAGAGGCTACTAGAGTTGGATTTTAGGTTCTACAAGTATTATCTCAGTATCTGAACCGTTATATTTGCAGGTCTTTGACCCCAAAAGCTCGCTCATACCTGGAATACGCTCTTTGGAAGATACTTGCTCGATGGCGCTATCGTTCGGATTCTAAAACAGGCGTCACTCAGTAGGGAAAGTGGGGGTTTCTTCAGGACGTACATTTAGAATCTGTATTCTTTCCAAGAGAATCAAATAACTAAAATAATAATGTCACGAGGAAGCGAAATTATTATTATTATGGAATTTCCCAAAAAATGGTGGCAAACCTATAGATATTGTGTTCCACAGAGAAACGAGTACTGATAAAGCACATCGCTATTAGTAATATGGTTTATTTTATCAGTCTTTATGCTGAGATACAATAGTCTGGCTGGTCCACCTCAAACATTGGCACTTGGTTGCCCCCATATAGCCCACTTCCTTCTAGATTGTAAGCCCAGCAGGACCCTCCTTACCTTTTGCGTCTGTACGTCCAAATGGTTATGCGATGCAGTACAGATCTTTGCAATATGATGGCGCTATGTGAATAAATAAATAAGTAATAATAAAGCAGGACAGAGGCATTTTCTGGATTAGGTTTAGGGTGGCCGCAAAACCAGAGGCATCCTCTCTGATCACCTCAAGCAGCCCACTTTAATTATGGGGCACTGTGCCAAGTGATGCCATGGGGTGTTTGGTATATGCCATTATATTGTGGCACTCAGCAGTGGGGAGGGCGGCCATGGAGTGGGAGTCTGGGGGTGCTGCCTAGGTCAGGACTAGGGTCCTACATCACATGACCTTTAAAATTAAACACGCATACAGACACTAAACCGCACAACACATACAGCGTCTCTTAGTAACAATAGGATATATCTGTGTCACGCTTAGCTTGCAAACAAGGCTGGCCCGACCCTGGAGAGAGGTCCAGCTATGGCCCCCGATACCTGTATCACACTGCGGGGTCACATGAAGTGGTAGGGGCTAAAACAGTGCCAGAATTTAAACATGCCTGGGATAGTCAGATGGCTCCTCAATTTAAGATGGGGCCAATGACTGATTGATGGTCTTTACAGCAGGAAAAAGGGAGGACTAGATGGACCAAATGGTTCTTATTGGCCATCAAATTCTATGTCCCTTAACTTCATTGTAAGTGATCATGACATCATAGATAACCACGGGAAATTTCTGATGATTGCACCACCGGTCCTGTAGCATGACTTTGCATGAACAGAAATCATGTCTGGTTATAATGTAACCTGTGTTAAAGGCAACACCTTATAATTAGCCTATGCTTAATGACAGCTCCCATTCATCCACCCAAACACTTTTAGACGTGTTTCCCCCACTCTCATTCCGTGTCCTTACTAGAATATTACCGGTAATATCAGGAATATAATATACCCTTTCACTTGCCAAAGGACCCAGTAAAACAATGGCAAAATAACCCACACATTTTGGCAGACAGCAAACCCATTTGTTAATACACGCAATACTCATGCATAGAGCTCAAAAAGGATCCAATCATGGCTTCAGTGATGGTTAAAGTTCTTTTTACTGTAGACGCTCTGATGGCTAAATGTAAGTCTGCAAGTAAAACCACACACACACAAAAATGTAAAAGCATCAAAGGCATCAAAAAGTAACAGCAGAGCAGCCCAAAGGGCAATAGCCCCCCTGATCTTCTTGCCAGCTATTCTTCAGGGGGGTTTAGAAGGCACAGGGCATGTATAAAGAAGACATAAAGAATGAAACACCCCGGCCTTTTAATGCCAACACGTGGATTGCATCTTAAAAAAATCCATTTCAACCTTCCACGATACCAAATGATATGCCACGGGATAACGAGTTGATTTATTTAAGATTGTAAACTTGCGAGCAGAGCTCTGTCCACCTAATGTGTCGATTTGTCTTAGTCTGTCAATTCTCGTCTTGTCGTACCCCATGAATATATGTATTGTATTAAGCGCTGAGTAAACTGTTACCACTATATAAATAAATGATAATAATAATAATAATAATAATTTACGACTACACAGCATTCACAGTCCCTTCCATAGGCATACCTGGGAACTTCTGAGCTCCGGCTACCTGGAGCCTTCCCTTGCGGGACACGGCCAGGATATGAGTGGATGCCCCATGGCATCGATGGGCCACTGAAACACCCCATTTAAAGGTGAAATGGGCAGGGAGTAGGGCCTGTCAAGACCCTACTCCCACGACCCAGAGAAGGGGTGCTTCACACCTCCACGTTTAGCTCCCCCATATTAAGAATTGTAACAAACGATCACTCCATTTGTTAGATCTTTGTTAGATCAGGTTTGATCAACTGTTTTTTTTTGTTAGATCTTCTATAAAATATGTAATATTAACAATCTTTTTCAGGGGGGGGGTAACCCACAGCCAGCCCCCCTCAACACAAATTTCAACAAACTGTTATTGATTATGATAGCTCCACGTTAGATCAGGTTTAATCAGACACAATTTTTGTTAGATCTAGTCTAATTACTGAGAGAAGCAGCGTTCAAGCAGTACTCGGGGTAACATTTTCGGGGTCCCTTGTCGAAAAGCCTTATATATTACAATCAAGGAAAACCCTGGGACATGATTCATATTGAAGAAAAAAATAAAAAATAAAAATATATATAATAAGAATATAATATATACAATTATATATAAATACACACACAATGTATAGAATCTTAAGAGGTTACGTATGTTAATACCGTCCATACGTGAAGCTCTTAGTCTGTATGAAGGTGATTCTATAATAACATCCTGGAGTAAGTTCTGTGCAATGTAGAAAGTGAAGAACGCAGCCGTTCTCATTTATTTACAGCCCAGTAGGCTGAAGGTGGTGGTGAAAGTCCACACCCAGGGTGCTCTGTACAAAGGTAACCTGTCAAAGTGGGAGTAAAGAATGACAGATATGAACTGCTTTAACCCAGGTGAGTTACTGCGAGTTTCATCGCCAAATCACGAGACAATGACATGTAAGGGAGGCGTACAAGGAGTAAGAGATTACGGTACTTTAAGGTATGACTCGCTTTCCTGTATTTAATGTGACAAACCCTGCTAGCTGAGGGCCATAAATGTCACTTTTAGGGATCTTAAACATGGTGTTCTAATGGAATAAGGCCCAGAAACACAAATTTGAGATGATGTGAGTTTTGTGACACGGTGCATTATCCTGCTGGAAGTAGCCATCAGAAGATGGGTACACTGTGGTCATAAAGAGATGGACATGGTTTTAAACGCGTTTAAACGATGCTCAATTGGTACTAAGGGGCCCAAAGTGTGCCAAGAAAATGTCCCCTACAATGTCCAAATACACCACCTGAACCGTTGACATAAGGCAGGATGGATCTGTGCTTTCATGTTGTTTACGCCAAAATGTGCCCCTGCCATCTGAATGCTGCAGCTGGAATCGAGACTCATCAGACCAGGCAACGTTCCTCCAGTCTTCCATAGTCAAATTTTGGTGATTCTGTGTGAATTGTAGCCTCAGATTCCTGTTCTTAGCTGACAGGAGCGGCACCCGGTGGGGTCTTCTGCTGCTGTAGGCCATCTGCTTCGAGGTTCTGCGTGTTCTGCGTTCAGAGATGGTTTTCTGCATACCTTGGTTGTAATGAGGGTTATTTGAGTTTACTGTTGCCTTGACTGCTTAAGCCCAGATGCTCCTACAGACCAAATCCAACGCCTTCACCCACCCGCCGTAAATAAATACATAACTAACTGGTGTGGGTAAGGGCATTGGCCACAGATTTATTAACAGATCCCCCGTAACAACATAACATTGACATAACCATTAACAACCCGCCAGCTGCTAGGCCTAAGCCTGCGGTTACAAACCACGTGATTAGAGTTCTGGCCCAGCGGGTGCCATCAGCCTTTAGGAAAAAAATGCTACTGCGATGTGGATTTTTATACCAGAAATTCAGAGTTTTGTGTTTTTGACTATTACTGTGAAAATGTATGAATAAAAATCTTTCTCCATTTCATGTCTGTTGCAGTGCGTTCCCTCTCTTATCTATAAACCACTTATAACCACTTGTAACATACTGTAAAAACTTGCAAGTCAACATGTACGTTTAATCTTTACGTCCTGATTTTTGTACCAACCAGAAAACAAGTTAAAGTTAACATTTTGGCAAATTTAAAAAAAAGATACCATGTACGAGGAATCAGAATCTTTTTTAATAATATTGCTTTATAATCACCAGCTAAGACATCACAAAAAAGGCAGTTATCGACCTGGAACTGGTTCAGATATGGACAAGAAAATGAGCTAAAAGAACTATTTAAGTTATGGAGCCATACTTTTTTACTCTGTAAAGAATGAGGATATGATTACAATATAAGTATATCAAAAATAAATGTTAAATCCATGGATAGTTATGACCTCAAGGCCATGGATGGTGTAACCGAAGCTAGTAGAATAGTCTTCACTACACAAAAGCTTTGATGAAGAACTGAGTGATCGGTTAAACCCTTTTATTGCGTAACAAGAAGGTACCCAATATGCTCGTACACAAAGGGTTAAAGGAGTAGAGTTTTTATGAATATTAAGTCTTGGTTCTGTTTTCTGCTTCTCATTCCATCCCCTGCAGGTATGGCCTCCACCCACATGCATTGAACCATGATCCCTACCTCTCTCGCTGATAGGTTCTCGCTCCTGATATAAGAGCCTCGTGGTTCGTTCTACAACTTAAACAAGCTCAGGCTCCAGCTTGCATCATCAGCGACTATCATTAACATGGCATACCATGCGCTGCTCGATCCAGGAACTCTCACTATAACTCAGCTCTGTCAATGGGCCGGTTGGCTCGTCTTCTTGCTGCTGCTTTACAAACTTTCCAAGCTTTACCTAAAGCACAGGGAGTTAGCCTCAGCCTTCAGTCCTTTCCCGGGACCTAAGACCCACTGGCTCTATGGAAATGCCCATGAGGTAAGCGAAAAAACTTTTACCATTACCTTGATATGATGAGTAAATCAAGGCTTATACCTGCGCCATAAAATCGTTTCAATGGAATTAGCATTTTTTATACATAGTATTGATGCGTGGGTTGAGGTCTTCGTTTTTTTGTCACATTCTGGAAAGCGTTGATACAAAATAATGTAGACGCCGTCGCATTTGTGATAATCCTACTGGCACTCGATCCAACTGGAGAATATGGTGCTTCATGATGATGTCATTAAGTGACGGAGCCAATTTTTTTTTAATTCAATCTATATTTTTGCTTGGAATTTTGCCTGCATATTGAAAATAGATTAACAAGAGTCTCGTTATTTATTTATTACCCCCAGTTCACCCAGGATGGAAAAGATATGGACGTTATGCTTGGTTATGCCGGAAAATATCCTTACGGTTACACGTTGTGGTTGGGACATTTTTTTCCTACTCTCATGATCTGCCATTCTGATTATGCAAAAGCCATTCTTTCCAGACAAGGTAAGACATTTATTAATTAACTGTTTAACACACGTATGTGCACAGGAGATCCGCTAGCCAACCACGTAAATATTAATTAATCGTATTATTATTATTATTATTAATCAGCAGACATTCATTGAAAAAAAATATAGATTGACTAATAACTAAGTACCACAAAATTGGTTTAAATGTTAAACTACTATTTTTAGTGTAAAAATGTGTGCTTACAAAGCAATTACGTAATGGGGAGGAAAAATTGTCTAAATGGTGTAAACAAGAAGTGAAGATTGCTGCTCCCATGGTATAACCTGTAACATATATGTTGCTTATCTTAATCTGTACCCAACCCACCATTACAGAGCTTAACAAGCAATGGCCATATAAAAGAAAACCGCATTGAACTGTGGGAGCAGCCGCTTTAACTTTTTTAACTAAAAACTTCATTTTTAGTGTATGAAATATGAACCATAAAAATGTTGGATATGGGAAAGCAATAGATCTGCTTAAAAAATTATTGTATAAAAAAACAACCTAATCAATTACTATGACTTGTAATATGTATGTAAAAAGAAGATTTTGCCATTTACCTAAAAAAAATTTTTTTAAAAAATTATTTTTTTTTTTACAGAATTACAATTTTGCACAATTATTTTATCTCTTTGTTTTTACAGATCCTAAGAGTATGTTGGGCTATGGATTTGCTATTCCCTGGATAGGTAAGTTATATATATATTGGACTTATACGGATGCTTCCTAATTACAGATTGTAATTAGTCTATGCGTCAATGTATTTACAGTATCGTCTCTGTGTGTTTTAGGGAAAGGGCTGTTGGTCCTGTCGGGACCGAAGTGGTTCCAGCACCGGCGGCTGCTGACTCCTGCGTTTCACTACGATGTGCTGAAGCCGTACGTCAGGCTGACATCAGATTGTACCAATGCCATGCTGGTAATAATTACCTGAAAAAAAATATTATAGTAATTGTTGAATTTTTCTTATTGTCGCCTCCTTACACACTAGCACACATACTTACACAAATACTCTCACAATAACACACACACACGCACATACTCACACTAACGCACACATACACACTCATGATAACACAAACTCCCTCTAACACACACTTCCACTCTCATGCTAACACATACTCCCTCTAGCACACACAAACAGATCCATCCAACACGCACATGCTTACACACACTTACACTCTCACTCTCAGTTACTCATACATACATACATGCATGCACACACACCCTTGCCTGATCTGTGACCTTCATGAAAAAATATAAAAACAATAAACCAAAAATAGTTAGATTTGTTGATGAGGATCTTTTTTGTGGCTCATACATGTGAAAAAAGAAAAAAAAGATAATGCAAATATTACTTTAAAAATAAAAGCTGGTTTAAAAATACACTTGCACATTTCAGAGTCTTATGCAGTGGTGTATTCTGGTCAAGGACAATTAGGCCCAGGCGGCAGCAAACCCTCAAATCAGGAAGCCAATCACCCGCTTTGGCAATCAGAATTCCTGTTGCACCACTGTTAATGGAGTCGATTAAATGGGTGATGCATGAATTCCCCTACCGGTGGGCTAACAGCGAGGAGGGCAGCCTGAAGGTGGCAGCTGGTGGTCGATGCCCTGGGTTAGGCCTAGGGCAACGCTGAAGATAGATACGCTACTGGCCTTGCATGTTCCAAATAAACCCCCCTCCTGGCGTAGACTGATCATTGATCGTCCAACGTATCATCCTTTGAACTTCTCATTTTCTTGCTTGGTCTCTTACAGGGAAAATGGGAGAGATTGGTCTCAGATCAGAAGCCAGTAGAGCTTTTCCACCATGTCAGCCTCATGACTCTGGACACCATCATGAAATGTGCCTTCAGTTATCAAAGCAACTGCCAGACTGATAGGTAAGTATTCGACAGCTGACAGTACCATGAGCGCCATATTGCAACGGGCATTAACCCATTATTATTCCTCTTCTCTTTTGTGCAGTGAGAATGATTACATCAAATCTGTGTATGAACTCTCCTATTTGTTGGAAAGAAGACTCCGTATTTTTCCATACCATAATGACCTAATATACTACTTCAGCTCCCATGGACAGCGATTTCGAAAAGCCCTGAAAGTTGCCCATGAACACACAGGTCATTCACCCGTACATTTCATTAACAAACATATTCTCTCTGTATGAGGCAGGATTTAATTGTGAAGGTTCAATTTCTATTTAGGAGCCCATTCCTAAAATATGATAAAACTGGGTAAGATATATATATATAGATATAGTTAGGTCCTTATCTATCATTGACATTGTGTTTAGGATACATTTTCATTACCACCTTTTTAAAAGTTATAGGGTAACCAAGCTAAATATTGTTACATTGTAAAACAAAAGGGGCATTATTATCAGTTATTGTTATTAGTCTAGTTAGTAGAATTTCTTTTTGTTCCTAACAGAAAGAGTAATTAAACAGAGGAAAGAATCTCTCAAACAGGACAATGAGCTGGATAAGATCAGCAAGAAGAGGCACTTGGATTTCCTCGATATTCTTTTCTTTGCCAAGGTATGGCCTCCGAACGTAGAATAGTTTTTCCTCTGTGTAGGCGCGGTATGATTATTAACATTGATTGTTAGTCGGCTTGGAAACCGTTTTTAATTTTCTCCTGAACAGGATGAAAATGGTCAGGGTCTGTCGGATGAGGACCTGCGAGCAGAAGTGGACACCTTCATGTTTGAGGGACACGATACTACGGCCAGCGGGATCTCCTGGATCCTTTACTGTTTGGCCAAATACCCCGAGCATCAAGAGAAATGTCGAGAGGAGATTACGGAGGTCCTGGGGGACAGAGACTTTGTAGAGTGGTAAGTTCAACATCGCCACAATATTGGCCGTGATTGGGTTGTATGGTGCATCATATTTGTGATCACATCTATGGAACTACCTTAAAATATCAGTTTCTTACGTTTCTAATGACTCCATCGATTGCTTTTCCAGGGAAGATCTGGGGAAGATGCCGTACACCACTTTGTGCATAAAGGAGAGCTTGCGGCTCTTCCCTCCGGTACCAGAAGTGGCCCGCGAATTGGATAAGCCAATCACATTCTGCGATGGGCGCAGTTTACCAAAAGGTCAGCATTTAGCTGTGTATTGACATTAGTTAATAGTTCAGAAGTGTATTTAAGTCAGTTAATATATAAAAGGAAATCAGAGGGCCAATAGATACCTACATAAAACTAGATTTCAACCCCGATGGGAGGACTACTTCTAAATAAAAATGAGATGAAGGTTGAAAATAATATTTCTATGAGCTGAGATTTATTGTTTACCATATAATAGCTAAACATGGCTTTTTGATACGGAAACAAAAAGTGAATTTACAATCTAGACTATTTAGAGAGATCTTTGGGTCTTTTCAGCTTCTACTGGAGTAATTCCAACAGTCATGCGTAAAAACAGATGGAAACTAGTTTCTGGAATATAGCGGGCATCTAGGCATTAGAGTCATCATGTCGCAACTTTTGTGGCACAAAAGTCTCCAGAAACACATTTATTTTCCATGGGAGGCAGAAAATAACAATGTTCCCTAGTTTAATTTTGCGAGTACCCACAAAGCATTGCCACATTACGCCAAATCCATTGGTAGTAGGGGATATCTACATGACGTCATAGAATGATATCCTCACCCGTTCCTTTATCTCTGACAGGCTCTGTTGTGGTGTTGAATTTTTATGCCTTGGGCAGAAATCCCAGCATATGGCAAGACCCAGAGGTAATAAGACGGACGCTTTTTCACACATTGTGTTCCCAATGCATTTATATTAAATCAAATTCAGGTGTATATATAATGCTGGTCAGATGATTTTTCTGAAGATAGGAAATGCATCATGCAGGGCTCAACTTACAGCTATCCATACCTCATGCTTACATGACCTTGGCGTTGGTCATAAGATTTTACTTAATCTCGTTTATGAATGCTTCCAGGTTTACAACCCCATTGACAGCATGAAGGCAAAGACACTTGGTATTCTTGTATTGTATTCTTTCGACACATGTGGAACATCAGGACCACCTTCTGTTTTTTCAGGTTTTTGACCCAACGAGATTTTCGTCTGAAAATACATCTGGCAGACACCCCTTTGCCTTCCTGCCCTTTTCGGCCGGGCCAAGGTAAGTCAATTAGAAGCATGTATTGTAAAACTCGAGAACGCTGGGGTTTCTACTTCTTCTCTGCAGCTATTGTACTTTATGCCAGAATGAGAGCGTGGTTAAAAACTGGCCAGAGTAATCCAGTCCATGCGATGAAAGACCCTGTGAGCGACTTGATCGCCTGTGACGTCAGCTACTGCAGAACATAGATGCTTAACTGAGCCTCGGCTAAAGCGATATGGAAATACATTGTTATTGAACTGGCACCGCATTAGGGCATGAATTATATAATTACTTTTATGATCTGTTCATTCATGTCACAATATACGCTGGGAGTAGGTAGATATTAATGTTTACAGGTTTCTCGAACAGGCCGGTAGAATATTTTCTTTCTAAAATACAGATTACAAGACAAAGCTGAGAATGGTAGATGTTGAAGTGCACCAATGGTAACCCAAGAAACATAGAATCTGATGGCAGATCAGACCCGTTTGGCCCATTTAGCCTGTCCATTTTTCCTTGGGCTTGTCTTAGATTCAGCATAGCCACATGCGTACCCCAAGCATGTTTAAATTCCCTCACTGTACTAGCCTCTACCACTTCTGCTGGGAGGCTGTTTCACTTATCTGCCACTCTCACCACTAGTGACCACTTTGCCCGTATATACATTTCATACGTGGCTGACCATTACTTGTCATGTAATGTTTCCCAGATAAAGCCTGTTATGTTTTCGCGCAGGAACTGCATCGGACAGAACTTTGCTATGAATGAGATGAAAGTGGCAGTGTCCCTGATCTTAAAGAGATTCAAGCTCTTACCTGATCCTGAAAATGAGCCACTCAAAGTCCGACAGGTGGTCTTACGCTCCCTTAATGGAATTCATGTCTACCTCAAGAAAGTAGAAGCTTAAGAAGAGGAAGACGGTGGGAGATGCATATATTTTTATGCGATTCCCTGGATACAGACCTGAAATTTTATACATTTTGTTTATTTTTTAGTATTCATTTTTTTATGAAGCAATGAAGATTGCAAATTATTTTCTTATTTAATAACAAACAACCACTGGTGTATCTCAGTTCATCTACTTGTAACAATTTGTATTATGCTGTGCTCTGTACTTGCAATTCCACCTATAGCCACTAGGGTGTGAAGCAAAAAGGGCCACAAATGCACAGATTGACTGCATCCTCCATGTGCTGCTTTTATAGGGTATTCTGTGTCATCCTGCTACACAAATTGTAATTTCCACTCAGACAAGATGAATGGGATTTTATGATGTGGTTTCACAATGAAAATGTAAACTTCTTTTTTTTTTTAATACAAACGGTAAAAAAATTTAAAAATCTGTCAGTAAACTTGCATTATCCAATAAAATTTTGTTTCCCCCAAATGCTTAATTTCCATCTTTCTGTATATTTTAAGCTCCTCTAGAAAAATGTCCATTTTAAAAATGGCAATAAAATAATTTATTTAGTCGGTGATTTTTAAGAATAAAATACTATTATTAATATTACGACTATTGGCTGATTTTTGTTGTCTTACATATTTCCAAATAGTGTTTTTCTGCGGGTTTTTTGCACTAGCTATTAGATTGTGCTATAATATCTGTAATAGAGACCAGTCTCTGCTATCAATGTTAAATCGAAAGTCCACTAGGGGGCGCTCGTGTATATCAACCAAAGAAAAAAATAAATAAAAAATGGAGACAAAACGAAAAACAAATAATAGTGTAGGAGTAGCGATATATATATGGGTAATCAATATATCCCGAATTTTCCACTCACAATGTGTCTGTGTTGGTCTAGGCAATATCAGAACCTCCTATTTCGTGTTCACGTATGTGACATAGATAAAAACATAAAAGAAAAACAATAGCGTAGTGTTGTTTAAAATTGAACAACGCAAGGGTTGGATTGCACTTACACTTAAGACGAGTAATTGGTGCCCGTAGTGTCAGGATGTCTCAGCTTGCCTTGTAGTTGGATTCCAAACACCATATGCTTGGCAGAACAGAAGAAACTATAGTACCAATAGTATGGTAAAAACGATCTTTTATTTTTTCTATTTAGAACCTCATTCAATAAGAGCCTTTATACAGGTAATAGCATATTAAAGCCGTTAAAATGTACTTAAAATTCTTTTGAGGAGCTTTTAAAAAAGCTATTAAAAAATAACATTCAGGAGCTTTCAAAAAAGCTGTTTAAAATATTCCAAAAGTCCGGATACAAAAAGTGGAGTAGTCCTAGGTGTGTACTCTACGCGTTTCGCCTTTTGGCTTCATCAGGAGTATTGAGTCTCGTTCCGCTGGTGTTCTTTTATTTGCGCGCCGCCATCTTTACGGCTTCTTCATCCCGGCGTCTGACGTCCCTGCTATCAATGTGTCATCAAAATATATCACAAGCTGTCCGCATATACAAATAGATCCATACGCTAATAGAGCTAAAAGAATACAATTAAAATGTGCATTATGTGCATTAAAAGGAACATAATGGCCGTGTCCCTTTAACAGTCTGTCCCACTTAGGCCCATGAGAAATTTTAGCTCTCTTTTGCCATTACAGAGAATTCTCCATTAATATATAACTTTAATTAAGGTCAGAGAAATTTTTCTGCAACCCCAAACGTAAGTTCTTTTTATCATAGACCTCACCGGCGATCTATGGTCGGCATTCCTGTAGGTACAACGAAGCAAGGAGGTCCACGGCTGGACTCGCCTTTACGCTTGTGGTGAGCCTCGAGTGATCTCCGAAGGGCGAAATTCACTCACTAAGAATGGACGGCTGCTTAATAGTCCTTTAGTGTAAGTCCGCTCAGGACCAGCTCAGACTTTAGCTCTCTTGTGTCATTACAAAGGAAAACTTTCCATTAACATATCAGTCTGACCCTGTCACACCTGGCAGTCCAAAACCAAAACATGAGACAAATGTCCTCTGCATGAGGATCCCCAGTTGTACGTTTCGGGCTTCATAGGTCCATCAGTACCTGTAAACAAAGACATTATTCACTGGTGTGGGTAAGGGCATTGGCCACAGCTTTATTAACAGATCCCCCGTAACAACATAACATTGACATAACCATTAACAACCCGCCAGCTGCTAGGCCTAAGCCTAGCAGGCGGTTACAAACCACGTGATACCAAGAGTTCTGGCCCAGCGGGTGCCATCAGCCACCCGCTGGACGCGCCTCCCCAAGCCCATTCGGGCGCAGCTTCCAGATGCCACCACTTCCATGCTGACCAAAAAGGGGGGGAATCTTCCGCACTGTGACTACAAAAGAACCACAGAGAAACAGAAGCAAACACATGCATAATGAAAAGTACAGTACAGTCAAATTGGGAGGGAGGGACAATGCCTGACCTTAGGCTCCAGGCAGGAAGAGAGGTAGGAGTGTTTGTGAAAATCCCAGTAGATCAGCAGTTTATTAAATACTCAGACCAGCCCATCTGGCACCAACAACGAACCATTCTAATGCTCAGTTTGAACTTCAGCAAGTTGTCTTCATGCCTAATTGCATTAATTAGGCTAAAGGTGGTGGTGAAAGTCCACACTCAGGGTGTTCTTTACAACGGTAACTTGTCCAAGTGGGACTAAAGAAGAATGAGATATAAACTGCTTGAACCCAGGTGAGTTACTGCGAGTTTCATCAACAAATCGCTCAGAGAAACCCTCTCTTATCTATAAAGACCTTATCCTCCTGCAACGTACTGTAAACAAGTTAAACAAGGAGATTTCAAGACTCTAGAGAGAAAAATATATTGGGACACATCTTCAGCATAAATTAAATACCGGTATAAGGGTAACATGGGGAACACTGCGAGTTACTGCGAGTTTCATCACCAAATCGCTCAGAGAAACACGAGACAATGACATAACTGACATGACTTAATAATTGTAAGGGAAGCATACTTACTGCTACAAGGGGTAAGAGTTTACCATGAAGTATTACTCACTTTCCTGTATTTAATGTGACAAACCCTGCTAGCTGAGGGCCATAAATGTCACTTTTAGGGATCTTAAGCACGGTCGTCTAGGGCAATAAGCCCCAGGAACACTAATTTGCAGCAAACTGTTTGAATTGTTTGCAAGCACTGGCAGCAGCCAGCAGCCTACATATGAAAATAGTTGGTGGTGAGACGAGAGACAGATGCAATAGGAGCAGATTCTGCATTCTTCCATGCATTTACAAAGGGGACACCATGAAAATGTATCATATGTGTTAAAGTGCACATTGCTGTTGCCTTTCTGTCATCTCGAACCAGTCTGCCCATTCTCCTTTGACATCAACATACCTGGGAACCTTTGGCCTCTGGCTACCCGGAGCCTTCTATTGCGGGACGCGGCCAGGACTGCCCAGGTGTGGGCATCAACAAGACATTTTCTTCCACACAACCGCCGCTCGCCAGTCACTTAAATCCCCGTTTAATTCTGATGCTCGGTTTGAACTTCTACAAGTTGTCTTGACCACTGTGATGGGACGGCCATAAACGTTGCTTACTCCTGCCGGGACACCAACAATTAACCCCTTCAGACAGAACCAGCGTTGTAGAGAGAAGGGGGGACGGCGCTGCACCAGAGCTGCGCTGGCACGGTGGCTACCTGAAGCTTAGCTACACAGTGTGGCTATTGTCCTGAAAAGGGCAATAAAGGATCATAGCAGCCCACCCCAAGTATCAGACAGAACTCATCTGGAGGTGAAAACAGGACTATTTTGGGAACACAGGGGTATTTAAACTATTTAAGGGGTAATTTACATACAATAGACACAACAGGCCACGCACAGTTCTCCATCAGGTCCTCCTTTGCACATGGCTGAGTATTTGCACTCAGCCCAGTAGGGGGTCGCTATTATAGTCTGTGAGGAGGAAATCCTACTAAAAAATAATAATAATAAAAAAAATAATTGCTGTAAAAGCCTTTTGATCATTCATATCGGGTTATATGAAGGAACCCTTGACCTGCCAGGTCAATTTTTATTAGCAATTCAAGCCTTGGATAAGAAACAATGCTGGGTATGTTATGCTGGCTTTATGCCTGAGGTTTGGTGGGGTTTAATTGAGAGTCAGACACATTTTTAGTAACTATTATAATAATTATCCTGTGTTCCCACCACAAATGAAGAAAGTTCTCCATCCTCTTTCCTCAGCCTCCAAAAATAATGTCTACCTAGTACCTATCAGGAAAAAAATGCTACTGTGAGGCTAGGTTTCCACTTGGGTTTTTGTCCTGCGTTTTTTTCTTGATGAAAAACGCCAAGAAAACTGCCTCTGCATTGTCCTGCGTTTTGGCGTTTTTTCAGGAGTTTTTTCTGGCGTTTTAGCCTTTCTGTGGAAATTTTCTTTTTCCAGCCTTTACAAGTTAGATGTTTCACCCAGCTAAAAGGGATTAGGATAAGTGGCAAGTATCTGCCCTCTCCTGATGTCATTTTGTCGAGTTCTGTTTAAACGCCCCGGTGGACCCTTTTGTCTCTTTTCTGTGGTTTGTAAGGCATGCTTTATTCCTTAGGAAGATTGGCCCCAAATGACCCCAAATTGTTTGCTGTTGCTTTTGGCACGCAGGATACAGTTGATTTGTTGGGTTTGTTTGTTTATTTGTTTGTTTGTTCCAAATGGTGTAAAATTCAATATGAACTTTGCTTCGTGTGAAACTGTTTGTTTCCTGGCTATTTCTCGTAGGACACACAGCTACTGGGTCCATCCTCTGCATTGTAACTGTGGAAAAAAACGCCATAAAATCGCCAAGGCAAAACCCACATGGCGTTTTCATGGCGTTTTTCTCTCCCATAGACTATTATTGGAGAAAAACGCCAAGATTTCCTTGTAAAAAACGCCAGAGTGTCAACATGCTGCGATTCTGAAAAACTGCCACAGAGCCCAAAAAGCAGAAAACTGCCAGAGGACTGAAAAAAAGCCAAACAGAAAAACGCCAAGTGGATATGGCAT